>QBDW01005752.1:0-13367 GCA_003261595.1 Maconellicoccus hirsutus | reverse complement strand
GGGGGGGCAAAGGGGGCACTTGTCCCCCATGGCCTTTTATTTTTTGTTTCGACGTATTGTAGTTTGTCTATAAATTAAAGGAATAGGAAAAGAAATCGTTTGCAATTTCTGGTTTCCCACTAATTAAAAAAAATTTTGACCACCTGGACTCGTTTTGCCCCCCCCCCTTGCCAAAATCCTGGCTACGCCACTGATCTTGGTGACGTTCTGTAAAACAAACTTTCCTTAACAATTCAATGACCTAATTTAGTGAATTGAATTTTTGGATTTTGAGAGATTTTTAAGCACTATTTGCATGCAGATTTGTTTTTGAAGAAAAACTGTAGGAAACGAAGTCATGAAGTTATCAATTTTAACTTCAAAAGCTAAAATTTTTTTTGTGTGTATGTGTGTGCGTGTGAGTAGGTGTTTTCTACGAACAACTTCTGTATGTATTTATGAAGTGTAAACACTTATCGAAATACTCTTCGCAGTTGGTTTCGTTAGATATCGTAAGTGCATACAGTGTTGTTTTTTTTTCAATAATGTTGAAAAAAATCATCATAAGTACCATACTTGAAATTAAAATGTAAATAATCAATCAAGTCATCAGAAATAAACGAATATGAAACGAAACGTTAATACAATTAAATCTAATTCTTCAATTCGTATTTAAACCTGATATAACGTTTAAAAATGAAACCGAGGTGACTAAAATGTCGAGAAAATTATTTTCCAAAAACTAATTTCATAACTTTTATCCAACAAGCCTTTAAACTTCATTCAAAAGTTCGTTTTCCAGGACATATTTAACGACGATTATTTTTCAAAACTATAATTAAATTTCAAACACCGAAAGAAGGCCACGAAAAACCCAACAACATGAACTAATTCCGTAAATTTTGTCTGTAACCGCGGCTAATTTCGTTGCGAAATTTGAAGAAAAAAAATTACTACTGGGATTTATCTTTTATGTAATTCATCCTCTCGGTCCTCGGATAGAAACTAGCCTTAAAGTCATAATTGGATTTGAGAATTTCCCAACCACACCTCGTAAATGTTACGCAATCGGAACTCGTTTAATTAGTTAATTGGTTATTTACGTTGGTAGAATTTTTTTCTCGTGATTTTTCCAAACTCAGAAAGGCGTACAATTTTTAAGTAGGGGGTTAAGTGTAGTAACGTATTCAAAAAATCAAATTGTTTTACTTTTTAAAATTGTGAGGTATTTTTTTTATTTTTTTTTAAAGGTACCTAGGCTACATAAATTGAAAGTTTGCGAGTTGGTTATTTGATCAATTTTAAAAATAAAAAATTATAAGTAGGTTGGTAGGTAAGTAGGTAAGTAGGTATCGGGAATCTTCTTTTGTTTTGAACCACTTGAATGGCTAAATTGACAGGTAATTATATGATGAAAAGAGAAATATTATTTCATAGTTATACTCATTGATCATCTTTTCAAATGAACTCCAATTGATACCCATATCGCAATGTAGATATTCGTCATCGACAAATCTCCAGTCCTCAACGTAAGCTTGATGTAAGCAACGAAAACAAAGCTCATTAAATTATATCTAATTCCTATTTCAAAACTTGGTCGATTTTTCTTCAGGTGATTCGTCAGAGTAAACAAAATGCCTACGTCAATTACGTAGATGAAAACACGAGGTAAATTTAAACGAGCGGTAATGGCCTAAACAATGACAGCTTGTTCTTGCGCAAACAACAACGAAGAAAAAAATCCTTAAATTTTCATTACTCACGTACAGCCGAAGATTAAACGATAGAACACAAGCAAGATGAAAATGATAAAGAGATTTATCAAATAAAAAGAACCATATTTGATGGCTGTCTATGTTGTTTTTGATATGATTAAGAAATTAACGATACCCCGGTTTGACGTTTTTATAATTAATGGTGAGCTTAGCCGACGAAAAGCCGAGTTGATTTTTCATTCGAGAAAATCGTTTCTCTACCTCTTCGCAACGCCCTGAGGTATTCGGTAATATAAAAAGACATCGCAGAGATAGTCTAGACCGATCGTGTTTCCTCGCATAGAGCTCAACATTGTTCCTTTTTTTCATAAACGACAACGTTGATTTAGATAAAGCGCGTTATTCGTGTTAAAAATTTCATTCATTTGAAACAAGTATCGGTGAATTCTCGAATCATCATTTTTTCCCCTTTAAGGTGTTAAATCTTGATTTTCATAAACGCGGTATCAATCTATTGAAACCTCACCTGAGTGATTTTCCGGTCAATTGGAGTTTCTTTCATCGAGACGACATGTTTTTTTAAGCACACCGTTTAACGGCAAGTTACCAAATATACGAGATCGGTTGAAAATAATTTCAACTTTCGCAGAAGGCCAATAAAAAAGCAACTGAAAACCCATATTATTTTTTATGAAATGCAGTATCATTCCGAACGTTTATTATCGATCAAATAGGTAATATGAAAACATATAAAACGCTCCGATGACTGAAACTAAGTACGTTTTCAGACTTCATCACCTTTTATCTTCCACCATACTTTTGCCAGCTTCGAAACGCCATTTTCCATTTTATTGCTTCGTTTCTACTTCGTACAGATCGCTGGTATTCAAATTTTTTAAAACCTTGTCATTGGAAGGTTTGCGTTTTTCTGTTTTACGTGTATTCGAAGAATTCAACTTAATGTTGCAAGTATAGCTCCCTTCCTCTTAAATCGGTTAATACAGTTTTGTGGCTTTTGTTGAATTCTCAATTGTAAAAATGCTTTATGTTGAGCTAAATTAGCATTATAATGTATTGTGATGTTTGAACGTGTAATAAAAGATTTACGAGTCTGCTTTGTTTTGTATTTTCACGATGAAACATTTCATTCACATAGCATGTATAATCTCTTGTAGTTCTATGGAAAAACTAAATGAAAAATCTCTGTGGATTGACTAGGTCTTTTAATATTTTTCGTGGCAAGCGAGGAGTGAGGAAGTGTTCATTTTTCTATTGAATTTCGACATAAACCTGGAAAGCGTGGTAATAAGGTGTAAGTTGCAATTTTTTGTTGCTGAAGTAAACTTTGAAATTGAATGAACGAGGAATGAAGTACCTAATGAAATATCTACTTAATTGCAATTTTGTAAAATTACCGAAAAGAATTCGATAGGAATTATGAAATTGAGGGCAACTTCACTGTGAAAGTGAAACAACCTATTTTGACCAAATTCATCTTCAGATTTAATCTCACGAAAATTTCTATGATAAGGCTAGATAAAAATAAATACAATCTAAATCCGTTTGGTTCATCGTTCATCACTGTAACGCCTCGATGATAACGCTTATCACATAAAATTAGATATTTTGTTTTGCGGTGTAATGGTAATTCACGGAAGTTCACTATTTGCAAATGTTTACACTGTTTACTTAGATTTCCACCATAATGAAATGATTCAACGTAATTGAAAACATCTATGTTTCTTATCACTTCAAACTAATTCAAATGGTAATGTTTCAGATTTGATTAGCTTCATTTTAAAACTGGCCGAATACCAGAAATGTGTTGATTATTCGTGTTTTGGCTCTTTCTGCACAACTGTGATAACAACCTGAAACACTAATGAAACAATCACCGACCAAAGTACATT
Source organism: Maconellicoccus hirsutus (assembly GCA_003261595.1). Taxonomy (NCBI): domain Eukaryota; kingdom Metazoa; phylum Arthropoda; class Insecta; order Hemiptera; family Pseudococcidae; genus Maconellicoccus; species Maconellicoccus hirsutus. The sequence goes on along the minus strand of QBDW01005752.1, from coordinate 9,763 downwards.
TGCCGAAGACCAATGAAACATGTACCTGCAATTGGTACTTTACAGCTTGTTGCTTTGCATAAAATATCATTTTTGCGCTCTTGCAGGAAGATTCATCTATTGGAGCCAGGGTCCTCGAGAATTCACTCCGCGGTCGAATTTCGTTCCAGCCACGGTTCTCGAAAAGAGCTCCACAAGTTTCAAGTTACTCACAAAATGCAGTACTTTCGTTGATAAGACCAAAATGATAGAAAATCTTTTCACCAGTGATAAACGTCATCATATCATACTTTACCCACGACGATTCGGCAAATCGACCAATTTAGATATGATCAAATACTTCACGCAATTACCATTCGAACCGCTTACAGGAGAAGTGAAAAATATCGCAGAAAGTGAAAATTATAAATTATTCAACGACCCGAAACTTTTTATTTCCAAGAGGAAAACCATTCTAGAAAATCATCTCGGTAGATACCCCGTAATTAAGATAACATTCGGTGAAATGAGATTTCGTACGCTTGACGAGCTATTTGATCATATCCGCATGAGTTTAGTGGTCTGTTACCTCGAGTATGTATGGATATATCATGATCTAGAGCTGCAATACCGTTCGGAGACAAATACCAGGAAACGATGTCGCTTAATAAAACGTTATGATCTTTTGGATAGAGTATATCAGCATAATATCACCGAAGCGGAGATTCCACGAGCGTTACGTTTGCTGTGTAAAGTAATAAAAGAAGTGTACTCGAAAGAAGTGATACTACTTGTTGATGATTTCGATGCTCCGGTCATAAACGCTGTTACGATGAATCTCGATGTCAAAAGAGTCTACGATTTGATGGATGAAATGTTTTATAATGTTTTGAAAAACAAAACTCGCTTCTTAGCGTATTCCATACTTAGTGGTACATCGCACATGGCGTTAGCTACTTCATCATCGAAGTTAAATCGCGATTTTGCTTTTCATAATTTTCTCGACAATCATTTATTCGCGGAAAATTACGGATTCAGTGAACAAGAGGTTACTGAGTTGTTCGATCGTCATTATATCACCGATGAAGAAAGACTCGACGTGAAACGAAGATTTTTTGGTTATACAACTCGTCGCAATAAATTACAATTTTATAATACATTCGCAATAGTACAATTTTTCGCTGAAAGATCACTTCAACCTCTTGCATCTGATGAAGTTTTGGCTGATTATTGGACAGAAACTGGCTCCATTTCTAATATCCACAACATCTTAAAGATATCCGATATTCGTAATTTAGTTACTCGGTTCTTGTGTCGTGATCGAATTAAGCTTAATTTAGATTCGGATGTAACCATCAAGCAATTACAAGAACTTCAACAAATTGCGCATGGAGATTATGGTATCATAACCAACGACCATATCGGGTTATTTTTCGCTTACTTCTTCGAACAAGGATACTTGAATTACGCGAATAGACGTAATCATTATCAAATACCTAATTACGAGATTAAACAATACCTCAAACGCGAATTACTCTCGTACTACAATAAAGAATTTCCCAGAATGAAAACCAATTTCATTGGCAACCTTACGTCCATCATTCTTCACCTCGAGTTTTCCTCCACATCGCAGCTAATCGACTTGGAAACATCTTTTAATCAACTTTTCAACTTAATCGGTGACCAGAATCTTCCATCGTATCAGTATACTCCAAACCAATGGGAATTTATATCATTGCTTTACTGGGTATCGTCCAAATCAAAGTATAATTTTCACGATTTAGATATCGGAGTTGAAGTGAAATCAATACAAAATGGTACCGAAGCTTTTGCTCATCTTATGTTTTGGAGTCAAGGACAGCGTTTGATTTTGTTAGCTCAAGTAGTACTTCATCAAGATTTCATCGTCGCTTTGGATCAAATTCAAGGTTATGTACCTAAATATCACAAGTCAGATGTGGTTAAGTATTTGGGCATTAATATTAACGAAAATTATACCATTGAAATCGGTGATGGAACTAATCATGGAACTTTAAAGTTCAAGCCTGGAGAAATAGGGTATAATTACACCGTTGGATATTATAACATTTAAACGTGAAGTGTGCTGGTTTGATTGTTGTAAATATAATATTTGTGATAGTTTGTTGACTATATGGTATATGCGAACTTTACATTTTAGTATTTTTATTCAGTGGCAACACTGTTAATTTTTGGGGTTATTTTTTTTGGGGATTGTTGAAAAATAATGTGATTGTTCGAGTATGATGAAATAAAGGATGTTTAAAATGGGAATGGGACCAGAGTTTTGTAATTTATTTAATCTCGTTACCTATAATATAGCGCATAATTATCATATTTGTTTTTAAGTGATTAGGATTTTTTAAATTCAAAAATTAAATTATTGATTAAACATTTTTTCAATTCACTTTGAAATTGGATTCGTTTTGTCGTCCAGGTACTTGTCGTACAGTATGATTCCCTTTGAAGAAGCGTTCTGAATCTCAAATAAATAATAGTTTTTGACATTTCCACATCCACAAACTGAAGAATTGTCACGAGAGAGCGTTACAAAAAAGCGTCACAGGATTGCCATGGTAACGTCTCATGGTCATGAGTGGGAGAAGTTGTTGTTATGGCAACGTGACATGCCAATGAGTGACAATTTACATATTTTCATGGCATTCATTGTTATAGTGACATATCATGATCATGACTTTATGAGTGATGTATACGATAACAAATCACTGTCATAATGACCTGTTAAGATTGACTTGTGGTATTTAATGGCATCCTATGATTAATGTCATTGTGCTCATGTTATGGTGATATGTCGGATGATATTTATAATGATAGGACTAGGTCATGGTGACCTGAATAATAACATATTATGTTGATATGTCATTCTCATCATGTTGTCAAGGTTAAATGCATAAACACATGTCATGATAATAGGCATGGTGATGACGTGTGGTAACAAGTTAGGTGATTATTTTTTCACTCAGTGTCACCACACCATGTCATAGATGACAATTCATTGACATGGTGACGTGTTATGATCAGGAGTGACATGTGATTATGCCATGGTAACACGTCAAGTGACTTGATATGATGATAAGCCATTGTTATGGTGACGTGTCATGGTTACGAGAGGCATGTGACGCCAAATGATGTCTTCTGATGAACATCATTGATGCGAAGTATCATGAAAACGTCACACTGTGTTGCGGACCTATACGCAAGCTGATTCTTTATGGCACAGAACGAATACATTTTCGTGTAATTTTTCAGCTATTTACTAGCTTAATTCATGAAATACAATTGTACCAACTAAACTGCTATAAACTTAAAAAAAATTAAAGATCATAAAATGAAAAAATTTCGAGCTGTCGTATCTCAACGTGTCTTATCAAGTCGAAAAATATTTGCTTTCCAATGATAGAAACCAGCTAATCACAACTTTACCACAATTCCACCTAATTTTGTTTCCAAGAAACCATAATTTGGGCTTATCGCTTCTCTTCGGATCAAGTTATGTACGAAAAAATTACCATATTTCAGCAACAAATATTTATTCGTACACGCGTATTCATTATAAAATGGAAGAAAAAAAAACCAAAACAAAACCAAAATCATATAATAAGAAGCATGTAATGCGCATTGATTATTATATCGCATGGATTTCAATCATTTTTCTAGAAACAATTCTGTGAAAAATTTGTACTTCGATACTCGCCATTTCCGTCGTATACGTAGAAATGTCTTTATTACTACTGATGGACATTATGTAAATTACTAACGTTCGACGTTTTACCATCTTTCTGCCGGCGTGTTCTTTTATTATAATAATACGCCTTTAAATTGCGGCGACCGACATTATACACCATTCACCCTCACTTCTCACCCTATAACATACTTTCTTTAAGCGAGTCCTTTTTCGCTTTAAACTACGCTTATTCGCCATTACGTAACCATTACTTACACTTTCTGCGCCAAAAATAAAGTAATAAAAACCGTATCATACTCTTAAAAAAAAGCCAACTCCTATATCGGGCCCCGAATACGCGAAAATAGATTCGCAAAAAATAGTAAAAAACAGATTCCAAAGTTAGGAAAATTTTCAAATGGCTGAATTTCGTCTTGGTATTTGTTCCTTCTTTACCAACATGTTGTCGGAATGTGCGAAGCAAATTTCATATATCCAAAACATTGGAAATTATTATCGGAGTTAGTTTAAGGAAAAATATTCTCGTTGAGAGCATTAAGGTTTTTTTCACTTCAAAGTTTCTTGACATTTGGGTTTATCGTTTAGAGAGACGTTAATAATTGGAGATATCGTCGTAGCCTTAATTTCAGAATTTTGTTTACTTTTACAAGTTTTTTCTTCGGTGTTTCGTCGAAAAGGTTGAAAATAAAACAAACTATGGCATTTGTTTTTTACATAGACGAAACAGAAGACCGAAAATTCTTTCAGTGCTGCCACCTGTGCAGTAATGCCATCCCCCTCCATTACGAGGTAAGTTTCCCTATTCATCGAATTTGTTACCGTACTCGATCTGTTTCAGGTATGTTCGTATCAACTTTCAGAAACAGTTATCGCAATATAAAGTGCATTGGTATGTAAAGAGTTGCAGACTTTCGTATTTGAAGGGTTTACTAGTTCAAAATCTTGACCATGTTGGCGTAGAAATTTAATCTTGTTGAAATTCATGTCGAAATTACCAGATGTCCTGATGTTCTGATATCTTGCAAAAAATAGATTTAATTTCCAAATTTTAGTGATTTTTTTCATCAGCAAACAAGTATAACGGGAAGTTCGGATGTTTTGTTTTTAGACTTTGGCCAACAATGGCGAATATTTCTTCAGGATGTCAGCCGGATATAGAAAATTATGATGGTAAAACTTTTCGTATCTTTGGGATATCATTCGAAGAAAAAATTTCATTTCGCCATATCGAAAGTATTTTATTAAAAACTACCTATTTTTTATAACGTTTCCCCAAAACTTGTTTTTTGTTTACGCCATCGTTTCATTTGCTGAAATTCTTCTCCGGGCTCATCGGTGAAAAAATTGTTTACAAATTACATTCCGTTTGAAAACTATTCAAATAAGAATGTCCACGATCTTCTATTTGTAAATTTCACGCGAACAAACGCCGTAAAAGGGTAAAAATTGCGTTAAAATATTTTTGCACGTAGGATACGCTTTGTTACACACAATTCTCGTTATGTTTTTGATGATTAATTTCCTACTAGGTTTAGCACGTCTACTTAAATTATTACTTCCATAATGCAAACAGATGGTGACTGAAATCGTTATAAGTTAAGATACTTTACGGCATTTTACGTTCATTTAATACAAAAGTAAATCCATTTTAGTTGTTCGAGTTTCATAACTTAAAATATAAATTAAAGAAATCGTTTTTATAAGTTGAAAAAAAAAAGGGAACGAATCGTTTATAGCGAATTTATTAAACTTATCACCAAGGTAGATAGCGATCAGAGATCCCTTCTGGTTTGATTTTGGGGTCAATTGAAAACCCTACGCTTAGTGAATCTATCAAGATGTCAAGACTAGAATTTAGTTTTCTTTAAATTAATGGATGCTTAATTCTTCCCGATGGCCTTTCGTCTCCGTTAAATCTCCTAATGTAGGTTACTTGGCTTTTTGAACTCGACATTTTCGCTAATAGGTATAAGAATGACAGTGATAAAGTTTTCTTCCGTATGTATTTTTAACTTCGATGCCAACGTGTTGTAAAAGACAGCTGCGGTTCTGCTTGTCTGTGCATGCAGCTTAATTAATTTATTAATACTGTTACGTGACAAACGATATAAACCGAGTGCGCTATATATCGACAATAGTAAACGTTTCCGAGTCGAATATAAACAACTCATTGATGTACTACGTGTTAAGAGAGCATGTTCTTTTTTTTTATCGCGTGTTTTTCTATTTCGGCTTCACACGACTTAAAATAACACGCTATAAAATATGAAAATGACTTAATTATATAAACGGGTAATGGGCCGAGTACAAATAAGCCTGCAGAAAGGGTTCTCGATTCGTTGTTGAAAAAAAGAAACTGAAATATACCTTAATTACAAAGGAACAGAAGGCTCGTGTATTAAATCTGATTTTTTCATAAACGAATGCTTACCATTTAACGACAATTTTACAACAATGTGTATACAAAGTGGCGCAAAAATACTCTATGACATGTTTTCTCGTCGAGGAAACACCCAAGTTGAAATTATGATATTTTTATTGAAAAAAAAATTCACTAGATTTAAAGAGAAAACCAACATAACATTGTACTTTTCCATTGAAAAAAAAAACAGCTTGTACGTATAAAAGTCCACAACACAGTGAGACGTTTTCAATTTCATGTCGTTTCGCGGAGCTGTGCCAACAATGAACTATACTCGTTCAATGTATTTTTTCCCCCTCTTCAGGGATTTTTGAACCAAAAAATAATCATCTAACAGGTTACCATATGTTATCACCATGCCTCTTATCGTGACATGTGTTCATACATGACGTCATGACAACATGATGACATATTAACACAATGTCATCATTAAGGTCACCATGACCAGTCATGATAATATGATCGAGAGATATACCATGACAATGATGTGTCATCATGAAACGTCACCTGACATCGCCATAACATGATCACATGATATTAATGAACATGAAGCATGACCATACCAATGACGTTCATCAGAACATGCCATTGTCGTCATTATCGTATATCACATGGCAATCATAACAAGTCACTATCTCTCATAATCATGATATGCTACAATAAACATGACGTGTCACCTGTGACATGTTACAGTGCCACGAAAATGTCAAAATTGTTACTCATGAGCGCGACACGTTACCATGACAACGACTTGTCATCGTATCATGTCATTAGACATACTTATATGATATGATCGCATATCACTCATGAGCATGATACATCATAATAACAATCACATATTACTCGTGATCATGATACGTCAAAATAACAACGTGTCATTCATGACACGTTACGATAACATGAAGATATCAAAACTTCCACCCAAAGATTATACATATAATAAACTTCGTTTAAAATAGATAGTCATCTCAATGTAAAATTTTTGGGCAGAGTTTTTTTTAATCTGTGGAATTTATTTAGTTTGCTAGCATGACACCGCAGTCAATTAGCGCCACTGTCGCATGTTTTGTTTCTTTTTTTTGTTTATTTTTATTTTCTTAAAATGTGACCCGTACTTACCTTCTACTCTGCCCTGTTGTGTAACACTGAAAACAACGAGCCAAAAATATATTTTATTCGTAAAAATAGTGGCGCTGATGATGTCATGCCGGTGAACTAAAACTAGAGTATTATTGGATATTGGTCCATATGAGATAACCGGCCATGCTTCTACCCATGACCATGAGAAGTTACCATGACAACTGAGTGACGATTTTCGAGTTCGTATCATAGCGGAACCATGAAAACATTAAAAATTGCACAACTTCTGTTACTTCGAGTTAACAACATTCGACTCATTTGTTACACCAGGATCGCTAGTGTGCTGCAACGTGATAAGAGGAGGAAACTAGTTAGGTACGACAAATAACCAATCACGCGTTATTGATAAAAATATCGTTACGTTATTTTTCTACACTACGTTATTATTATTGGCAACCCTGCGCGATGTTGCCAATTCTAAACTTCATTACCGACTTCACCACCAAAACGATACCAAACCGAAATTCAATGTAATATATTAATTCAATTGTTACAGAGAAAAAAATCACTTGGCCTTGTCACTTGTTAACACTTCGGTTAACATCCGACTCGAGGATAAATTCATTTTATTTCGCTCGCGCGCAAAAAAAACACCTCGGAAAAAAACACCATTTTTTTCTACGCTTGTAAAACACTTTATACGATCTCGTCGAACACATAGATCACCCTGTATAACGTATAAACCTATAAAAAGCATAGAAACGAGGTTCAATTCGTGAGGTATTGTTATTTTGGGCCGAGCGTTGTTTTTCTCGTTTGTTCGAAATTAGGTTCGGGTTAAGCTTTATCAAGAAACGAATCATGTGATTTGGAACCGCCTTTTGGTTCAGCAATTACCTCGTATCTGCGATATAAAAGCTGCGCAAGCGGTGAAATTCTTTTCCGCGGGATTTATTGTTTTCGCGTATAGAGAATAATTTTAAATTATTATACATTGTCGTGAAAAGCGCGTTGCCGCGTACTTCATAATCAGATTTTCCATCGTACTCGCGAGAATGTCTTATGGCGCGAATTAAATGGAATAAAACTAACACTACAAAAAAGTCGACGTTAACGATAAAACGATAAATCAAAATGTATATACACGTATTGTATTTTATTCTACCTTGAAAAATTACTCCCCCTGGAACAATATTATTCTCATATATTCCCCATTCGATGGCTAAAAAATTCCTATTTTTTTCATCCTTACTACACTAAACCGTCGCATAAAAGCAATAAAATATAATTTCAAATTTTCTTCGTAATTGATAATACCTTCAATGGCGAATGTAAAACATTTTGCTTTTTTTTCCTTCTCATCGTCCATTTAGATTTTACATCGTGGAATTTTTTTCAACGTCTGTGATCCAGGAAATCAAGATAATAGCCATGATAAAAAAGGTCCCATTTATTAAAATTTATGGGGTCGAATAACATTTGAAATCAGTTTTATCATGTAAAACGATATCTGGTTAGTTCCTTTCGAAAACGGTTAAATATCTATTGATAGATTGATGATTTCAATTTATTCTATCATGAATCGAACAGCCATTGTAAATAGGAAAATGAAAGATGATATCGTAATCAACAAGTTTCTCCCCCGATGAAGCTATTTCAGCGAAGCTCCGTCGAAATATTTTTCCAATTTTAACGTGCTGAGATGAACGTGGTATTTTTCCATGTCATAGACAAAATGGCCACTCAGTTGAATTACATGATGTTTTTTTTTACCTGAATACATGGTGTTACATATATAGACACTAAAATAACAAGATACACGACTGCTGGTCACAGCAATAAGGAATATCATGTAAATATACGCTAATAATTGGTCACACTTTTCCTTGTAGAGGCGCTGCCACGAACGTACTAACTATATCTGGATATTTCACTAAGCGAAGTTGGTGGACTGTAGAGCGTGTCAAAAGGTGCGGTAAGGGGAATACGTCAGACACGCCCCTCTGGGAAACATTTCTAGTCGTATACGAGCGGATTAATGCGAGTGTATTGAAATTTTTTGAAATTTTAAATTAATTTGAAAAATTTCTACTTTTCTTTGCTGTTCTTGACTACATGTAAGCAAAAGACATAAAAATTAACATTTAATTTTTCATTTCTCATATTTATAATTGATTTTGGGATCTTTAAATAATATCTAAATACTTGAACTCGAACAGCGTAATAGAAATTTTTTGGTTTTTATTAAATACCTCCCCCCCCTATGGGGCCAAAATTCTTGAAAGTTGGCCTAGGTAATTAGAGTACCATACCTCAAAAACTGTTTGGGTGATTTTGATTTTTCAAAAACTTGGGGGAGGAGGTGCCAAAATGTTGAAAATTTGGTTTTTGGAGCATAACTCCCCTTCTATGGGACCAAGAAGGTTCAAATTTTGTATTTGAAGGTTAAATACGATTTATAGAAAAGTACTATTTCAAAATTTTTATATCTCAATTTCAGCTCCCCCCCCCCAAATTTGGGGCTTTTAAAATCAAAATTTGCCCTTTGCTTTGTTATAGGCATCAAGTGTAGATCAAAG
>QBDW01005750.1:0-72276 GCA_003261595.1 Maconellicoccus hirsutus | reverse complement strand
AAACTTTCAACGTGAATAAAATCGATTAAAAATAAAATTTTCAAAAATTCTCAACAGCGTGTACTAAAAGTGTTCCTATCTATCGACATTCGACAATCGACAATAAAAAATGAAGTGAAGAAAATAAAAAAAAAGAAAATTATAAAAAGAAAGAAAACTGACAGGATATTTTGATGTTTGGGAAAATTTTATGACAAGAGCGGGTCGCAGTCGGAGTACGTAACAACATTGACATGCTCCGAGCTCAAATAGGAAAAAATCGTTCACCTAGATAACTAGATACATACTCATGTTCGCCAAACAGAAACTTTGGCGTTAGAGTGGGAACGGTCTTAATCCATACAGACTATAATAATATGGACTACTCTACTGGTTCTACCGTATAAGAGCTAAATTGAAGCTAACAATAATTTCAAGGGTCCAAATGTAGAAGGGGAAAAGTAATGCGCGCGCAGGAGACAAAAGAGTTGAAGGGGAAAAATTACAAACGCACGTGACACGGAGTTCACGGGGGTATATTTCAAGATGGCCGCTGGACAGTTTTGGTACTACAATAGAATTTATAGAGTGCGCATTATTCAGTTATGTACAAAGTCGTTCTTTCAATTATCATCAATCCTATCAATGCCGTGATGATTCAAAAATCAAAATGAACCAAGTCACAGGCGGTCATAGGGAGCCGCTCGGGACATAGCATTTCGCTCCCACATGGCGCAATGGTAAAGAATAGCCTTAAATAAAAGGTCTGCCTTCAGGTGTATTCTTTTCGCAAAAGGAGTATACTCCAAGAGCAAAATAATGTAAACAGAGAAAACTGATAACTAATTTTACCCCGATAGTAACCAAACATTACCTAATTCGAAAAGAACGGTATGAAACCCAAAGTAATGTTTGTTACTATCAGGAGTAAAATTATTTATCAGTTTTCTTTGTTTACATTATTTTGCTCTCGGAGTATACTCCTTTTGCGAAAAGAATACACCTATAGTCTAATGTTTACATATCGACCACTACAAATGGTATCACCAAAACGTGATTCGAGAAGTATTAAAAAAACGAAACGTAGTGCCGGTTACGAAAGGATCATCAAACGTCGTGATTGGGTTCGTATTATTTTATGGTAAATTTTAACCTAATTAGTGTGTAAGCATATGTAAGTTATGTGTGTAGGTTACACGCTGCTGTTTGGGTGTATACTTATACACAATTGTGGATTGAGGATTATTAGACACCGTTGAAATGAGGTGAAGGTTCTACACTTATTGAGGCGGTTTAGAAGATCAATCACAGTTCCTTTGGATGAGTTCATTTCAACAATATGTAGTCTTTATGGCGAATTCTCTGATTTAGCAGCACATAACATTGCTTATCCAATACCTTACGATGAAGTTTCAGTCACCCAGATGTTGAATAGCTTTGGTATGACAGCAGATAGATCAAAAATAAATACTGTAGTTGCATTACTTACTCCTATTCTACGATCTATATTGTCTCAAAAAATGATTAAAAAAAATATTGATAAGAAACGTGTTTATTCTAGTAAAAAAAACCTTTCTATGTGATCTTTATATGCGACATTCGTTCGTTTGTTATTAATTTAATTTTTTATCGATGACGTAAATTGTATATTGCTTAATGGGGTACGGCACAAAATTAAAAGCTGTAATCATACTAAAAATACGCTCGAGGATTGAGGAGTTAGAACGGAATTTCCTTCCTCCAAGTGCCCAGAACGATAGTAGGTATACGAAGTGGACCAAAATTCTTAAGAACACGCACCAGCATTATACGAACAACGTTGAACTCATGGCTTTCCGCGCGTCAATTACAGTTGACATACAGTTATTCATACATACAATTTGCAATCTCTACGGAGATTTTTCTGACGCAGCGGCGCATAAAGTGAATTTTGATGTAGAATACGATGAAGACACTGTCAAACAAATGTTACGTAATTTCGGAGTGACAGCTGATGACAGTAAAGTGTCGGTGATTAAATCGTTACTCACTCCAATTTCTTTACCTTGAAAAATATGTATTATTATTATTATTTTTTTTATTTTTTTTTACTTTTTTGCTGATCTCGTTATTTCATTAGACTAAAAACGTTTTTTTTCCCCCTTCTTTCTAATGAACTCGGCACACCATAATATCCGATTGTAAGAACGCTGGTTCAAATTTTCTGGTTTATATGCGTGAAAATATACCCAATAAATCAAAATCAAATTTACATTTGTATTTTTTATATTATGTTCTCTAAAGACGCTGCTGCCTCCATCGGGTGTCCCACGATCCTTATTCAAGACTCATGTAGTTGTAAGGGCTGTCTCAGCGTGACAGTCCGGTAATATGTGAGGTTTCTTACCATTTGTAAGAAAACCAACACCACAATTTTTAAGCATCCAGAAGTAGCAAAGACAGAATTAGAAGAGATAATGTTGAAAGGTCCTGGAGAAGATATAAATTTCAAGTGGGTAGCAGATCTCTGTGAAAGATACGCCATTCGAGTAGCAGATCTTTACCGTAAAATATCACAAAAAATTCATGAGGCGCAATTTGACTCAGATGATGAAATACCAATGTTTTACAATGTATTAAAAGATACAAAATATGAGTCATGCATTCAAATTTTGATGGCCGATTTGAAACAACCTCATCGATACCTTAAAGCACAATGGTGCTATGTCCAATTTTTGGCGAAATTGGGATATTGGTATCACTGGATTCGTTATCTCAAGGAGAATTCAGTGCACACTCGTCCTATTTCCAAAAATGAAATAATTCATATGAAAAATGCGATTAAGTGAAGAATGCTTTGTCCATAATGTTTCAATATTGGAGTACACCAAAGTTCTATGTCCATGCTATGTCCATATATCAGTGCATTTTGATGGACATAGCACAACTTTTAGCTCAAATCACTTCTCAAACAGTGTAAACATTGTTATTTCTTATCAAAATACGTCTTATTTTCTGCATATTGCACGTTTTATACATCGTAGATGTTAAATTTTGCAATTTTTAATTGAAAAACAAAATAAATTTCCCATAAATTGGTTGTATGATGAAAATTCTGTCTTTACAGGTAAGTTAATCATTCATAATTAATTATCAATCTGCTCAAATTGTATTATTTTTTTACTATTGCCTTTCAACTGTTATCAGAATGAGTAGTAGAGATCCGAATTTGTGGGCCAAGTGGTTTCAAGAGCTGGAGGAGGAAGAACTTGTAAATGTCGAGACTGTTGAGAGTAATCAAAATCAAAATGTTCTTCAAGTTGAAAATATCGAAAGCAATACGTCTATGGAGATGAATGGTGAGTGCATCGACATAAATGTAAAATACCCACTATCGCGAGACAATTACTGCTGATTATTTTCATCATAGATAACAGCATTTACGAATTCGATGTAAATGAGGATGGAACGGTAACGCAGACTTTGGCTGAACTTACCCCAGTAATACCTCAAGATTGTACTACTCAGCAAAATGGTAAGAATTCAAAGCAGTATAGTTATGAAAATATCAACACAATTTTCTTTATAATAAACTACGTTTGCGCGATTTTTACAGTAACTGGTTCTGTAAAAGAAGTTACTATTACTCCACATCAATCCGAACCTCCTTTCGATGACGATTCAGAATCAGATAGTGGGTCTGATTACATTCCTACTCAGAATTCTAGCAGCAGTGAGTCGGACAAAGACGAAAGCAACGAATTATCTGACTCAACAAATAGATTGGGTAAATTTTAAATAAAATCAAAATGTGACCCGCCAAGCATAAAGGTACCACAAGTCGGAATTCTCAGTTTGATTTTTCTGACTTAAAATTCAAAGTAGCATCAAACCATGAATTTTAAAGATAACGTCATTTTTGCGCCATTTTATCATAAATTTTGTCCACTTTCCAAAAATGTAAAAAAACGAAAAAAAAATTTCCGGCTTGTGGTACCTTTATGCTTGGTGGGTCACAAATAAACTCTCGAATTATTCAACATGATATTGATGGATTTCATTCATAAAATTACAGTACCTCGATCGTTGAATTTTGAAACACCAGAATTCATAACCACACCAGATGAAGCTGCCAGTACACAGATTGCCACTGAACCTGTTCGAAAACGGCGACGATTTGCTGACCCAGATGAATGGAAAAAAAATATTCGTAAAACAAATCGTATAGCAGGTGAATCGTATGAAGATCGAAAAGGAAAAATATGCCCAGAAAAGAAAGTTGATCTAACCGATTGCAAATGCCGTTTTCTCTGCCGACAAAACATCAGTGAAGAACAGCAAGTAGCCTTGTTTACAGAATACTACAGTTTACGTGATGCTTCGAGACAAAAGAGTTTTTTATGTTCGTTGGTGGTCGAAAGTTCTATCAGTCGAAAACGTAAACGAGATGAAAACTCTGGTATAGACAAACTTGTCAGCCGTACGTACAACTTACCGAATGAAGATGGAGATCATTTTCGTGTATGCCCGTTTGTAATATCAAAGACAACAATTAATAATTCTGTAAAGTACAGAAGTCCACATGGTACCTACAGAGGCAGAGATAAACGAAAGGGAAGGCCGGCTCCTAATGCTACTCCAGAGCGTCAAATTAGAGGCGTTCGTCTATTCCTTGCTGAAATTCCTAAAGTCCCATCTCATTATTGCCGTAAGCGCAGTTTACGTTTGTACCTAGCTCCAGATCTCAACATTACCAAGCTTTATGAACTTTACTGCACAAAAGTCGGACAAAATGCAGTAAAACAACACGTATTTTGCCGAATTTTCAAGGAACACGAACCTCCGTTGTCTGTTTTTAGACCAAAAAAAGATCAGTGCTCTGTTTGTAATGATGCAGAACGGACTAAAACTACAGAAACAAATGAGAAATATAAACAGCACATCGAGCGAAAAAATAAAATTGCGGCAATGAAAAAAATAGATAAAAATAATGCCAAAAACAACTCGAATCTTGTGTATGGAAGTTTTGATCTTGAAGCGGTACTCTCTTTACCACATGCTGGCGATGGTCCAATTTATTATAAAAGAAAATTATCGCTATACAATCTCACTGTGTATGATTCTAACGAGCAAGGCATCTGTTATACCTGGGATGAATGTAATGGAAAGAAGGGGAGTTCTGAAATAGGCACGTGCCTTCTTCGTTACATAGAAAGTCTTCCCTCTGAAGTCGACAGTTTAATTCTGTATTCGGACACTTGTGGAGGCCAAAACCGAAATAAGAACGTGCTATGTACCTTGCTTTATGCAGTAAATACTGCATTGAATAGAAATTGTTAAACAATGTAAGAGATGTAAAGGAAAAGATTTCGATAGGCGTTGCAAAAAGTGGTATCTCTATGCCGGTTAAAGAAGTTGGTAATTACTGCGAGTTACGAAGGCAATGTTACTACGTTCCACAGTTATTCCAGCAAAGATGCCACTGGTATTGAGAAGTCGTCTGGGGCGTGAAGCTTATCCAAACGTATTTCACTCCCATTCCCGTTTTTCTGGAAAAGCTGTACACAAGAGCGAAATGTTGTGTGTTCGATTTTATTCTCACTCGCAGACGTCAAAAGACGAAGAAGAAGAGGTACCATTTTATATGAAGTACCTTCCAAAATTCATGGTCAGAAAGCGAGGATTTGTGCCGTTAAAGGACTACAATAAGATTTATGAACGGGCCACTAAGGCTGAAATTGCATTGGAAAATGAACGAGCTGAGAATTTGAAACGCATCATTATGCCTTTGTTGAGAACCGAGTTCGAGGAGTTCGAACAGCTTTATTTACCCGCCATTCAACTCTCTAAACAGGACATGATCCAAAATTTAAAAAAAAGTTATGCATCCTTTTCAATTCCAAGTTCAATCATGAAAGTAAAGGAGCTATCTTTACACTATGTTACCATGATGTACATTTTGAAGTATTCTACTGATACGCGCGTCCTCACATTTAAAAATTATTTAAATAAAAAAGGTATAGATGACGATATTATCGAGTCAGCTGCACAGTTTTCTTTCAGGGGGGATGGGGGAGGAGAGGTGTAATCGAAAACATGTCATCTGCCGGAAATAATAATACCTACCATGAAACCTACTCTCATACTTTATTTCAGCCAGTGTTACCAACCTTACTTCATGTACTATGTTTTTTTCAATTTCCCATAAAAAATGTAAAATGCAGCTGACTCGTTTTTACCGCAAGCCCTTCAATTCCGAATTGAAAACCATAGACCTCAAATTTATGGAGAGTGGTCACAGCTACCTCGAAGCTGATAGCATTCACGCTACGATAGACAGAGCGCGGACTGGAAAATTATTGTACGTTCCAAACGAATACCGGCTATTGATGCAAATGAGTCGCAAACACCCATCGCCTTACCTCGTACACGAACTAACTCACGACGAATTTCATGATCTTGGTTCTCTTACAAAAGACATACTTAAAAACAGAAACAAATCGACTACGGGTGCTACTGTAAAATGGCTCAATATCAAGTGGTTTAGGTTCCAACCTGGCTGTAGTGTAGCTTTCAAATACGACGTAGACGCAGAATTTCAGTACATGAACGTATGTGACAAATCCATTCAGTGGGACAAAATTGTATTACGGAAGAAATATGAGACCAAAATCCCAATTTCTTTAGCGTAAAAAAAGATCTGCTTAGTCTTATTCGATCTGGAGTTATACCAGAGCAGTATACCACGTTTTTTAACAATTTGCCGGCACTGAAGGCAGCAAAGGATCGCGCCGCTTGGGTTACCGAAGAGAAAGATGAAAGCAGCGATGAAGGTAATGAAAGCAGTGATGAAGGCGAACAAAAAGAATAGAAATGCGATTAATTTAGTATTGATATTCGATCGATTTTGTCAATTTTTTTTTATTCTCAAGTACTTCTGCTTAATAAATTTTTGTATTCATTTCTAATTTTTTTCATCACGTTTTGTTGTGCTTTTCTTTTTCATTGCAGCATTAATTATCACGAATTAAAACAAGGGTATTAATAAAAAGTACCAAAAAGTAGACCAAAATAAAACTCCAAAAAGTAGCCTATGTCCAAAAAGTCATTCAAATTTTTGTGCACACTTGTGCTATCTCCACCTAACCTGGAAAAACTATTTTTAATTAATTAATTACAGGACTTTCAGGATTAATAACATGAAAAATGAGTTTAAGAATGTTCCATGTACAAGTATAAAAATTGCCGTTTCAAAATTTTTGTTACTTTAGGAGGAATGCACATTACAAAATTTCAATTGCTCATATCCGAAAATCACAAAATGTGGACATAGCACCATTGTGCTTTAAGGTATCGTCATGGTGGTATAAATGACGATTCATAATAATGAAGATCATACTCTTTCACACTAAAATTGTTCGTTTTTATATTTAAAAAAAAAAAATACATCGATTGAACTCGCTCTCGACGTGATGGGCTTCTTTAATTTTATGCTTGGTGATGTATCCGCTGTAGATTATAGTTTCTTTGATAAAGTCTTGCTTTTCGGTACACATCAGCCCATCGGAATGCAAACGAAATCGAATTTGAAAAAAATTCACGTCGAAGGGTATCCGTACGGTGAGGAAGAAATATGTTCGAAATTTTTCTTTTCAGTCGAAGACGTGAAAACAATATTAAAAATTGCGGCGAAGATGAGAATAAGGTAGATGATCTTTCGAAAATATGCGGTCAATATAACATTGACGACAAGGAGTATTTTCATCCCGGATGCATTGTGAATTATGTCAATCGTTCAAAGAAACAAAATCGCCATGTTGAAAATCCTGTACATTAGTCTTCGTTGGATTCCCTCGACGTACTGGCAGACTTGAGTTCTATGTTACGGTATGAAATGGTATTATGGACATACGGAGAAAATCAAATATTGAATTTTAACTATCGAGGAGTTCTCATTTATGAGAATTTGATGAGAGGTGATGCAGATACGGCGTATACATATTTACTCGAGGCGGGTTACCT
The DNA here is from genome assembly GCA_003261595.1 of Maconellicoccus hirsutus. NCBI lineage: Eukaryota > Metazoa > Arthropoda > Insecta > Hemiptera > Pseudococcidae > Maconellicoccus > Maconellicoccus hirsutus. Next base: position 64,296 of record QBDW01005750.1, on the reverse strand, counting down.
GACTCGAAGTTTATTGAGTATTTTGAAGATCGTCTTTGGCCTGTTGATAAAGCTGATGAAAAGGAGCGTCTCAACCGAACGACAAAACGGATACGTATTTCAAAATCAGCCAATCCTGCATTCTGTGATAGCGATTCAATAAAAGAATTTAGAATGAGGCTACAATGTTCCAGTATTCCTGTTAATGTTTTTATTGAAAAGTGTATTCGTCGGATATAAAAGCAGACCTCTGATCTCGGTGCACATAAAATAAAACTTCCGAGACTAAGTTTGGTAAATCGAGAAATATTATTAGCACCAGTGTTAAATACAATTGGATTGCCCATAGATAAAGTATAATATAATTATAAAAGCGTCCGGCGGTGAGCATTAGCTCTCTATATTGTTTCACTTTCCACTCATAATTTTTCACAAATTATTTTTTATTCAGCTACGTATCTTGCGTCATGTTTTCCAATCCAAAAATCAGTCTAGCTCGATACTTCCAAGCAAACGCATCAATTCACCTTTGGAAGTAATTGTTCTACTAATCCAGTGCACTGCAGATCCTACAGTGGAGTGGAACACTGATATTTTGCAGTTTTGGAAAAACTATTCTGCATTTGAAGAACTCAAAACGGTTGCTTGCCGACTGTTACCAGTTCTGGCCTCGTCTGCTGCTGTAGAAAGATCCACTTCGAGCGCGTCGTATACCATACAAGCTCAAAGAAGTCGTCTCGCACCTGCGTTAGCGTCGGAGTTGGTGTTCATTCACAAAAATCGTAATTTCAGGCTGTGATGTTCGTTTTTTTTTGTTTTTTATTTTTATTAATAAGCGAAACTAATAAAATAAAGTTTTCTTTCAAAATCGTGGTTATTTATTCTTATTTCTAAGCTGAAATTTAAAAAATTTGAGTATATACTAATCGATACTTTTTTCTATCGATACTTGACACCACTAGTACGAAGGTTACTCGGTAAATAAGGTTCCCATGGTTACCGTTCGGCTTGAAAAAAGGTGGGGATGTCGTCGAGTGCTCGTTTTGTAGCTGCATCTTTTTCCTTTTGAATGAGACCAGTTTGGTTATTGTAGTGCTACTAGTTCATCCGTTATACGCGTTTGAAATGAGCAACAAAAAAATTTGTTCGTCCGACTCGGAGTGCTGGCTATCAAACTTCACGCTGGAGTGTTACCGAATCGAATTACTAAATTTTTTTTCCGCCGCGCCATATGTACGAGTGTTACCGAATCGTTACCGCATTGTTACCGGATTTTTACATAAATGTTACCAGAGCAATTTATCACCGGCTTTCCGACTCCTGTCGTCACCTTTCACAGTACGTATGCTGGTACAGTGTGCGTGTACTATATATTACGGATGATGTAATGTGCGTTTGTTTGTAGTGGAAGAAGAAGATACCATTGACAAGCCTTCGCCAATGGAGATTTCGTGGGAGTTCGTAGTGGAAGAAGAAGATACCATTGACAAGTCTTCGCCAATGGAGATTTCGTGGGAAACGCTGGACTTTGAAGAGCTGCCAACGCTAAACACCCCGAGACCTATACGAGCTACTTATACACAGTGCGTCCCGTAAGTATCGAGACTGGTGCTGTCAAATCGGGAAAGCAACATTACAATAATATGGATGTAAAAACCGCTTTCTTAAATGGAAATCTAGAAGAAGAAATTTACATGGAAATACCTGATGGGATAGAGTTAGGTTACTTGAGAACTGCTCTGAACAAAGATACGAAACGGTACCTTTGGTTCGCCCGACAAATGACAGTATATTATTCTGTACTATCTGATGATGTTCATTCAAAGTCTGTCCTCGAAATTCGCTATATGAAGCGCGAAAAATTTCCCGAGTACATGAAATTTTTCAACGGGGATCTTCGAGAAGCAATCAAGAGTTTCATTCTACAAGGCAGTTTCGTGACGTCCTTTTGGCCTGTAACTCTGCTTCTATCGTATGAAACCGGAATCTTGAACCAGGAGGGGGAAGCCTGAACCTTTCCGCATCGTTTGACATATTAACCACCCCAGTAACGGTTTTTGTTCGTTTAATAAACTGTGACAATGAGCTCTGTAATTTCTAAATGGGTTCAGGAAGAGGTGCGTTCGATTATCCGTTTTTTACTGATCGGCGCTTTTTTAAATTATGTTTCGGTGACATATTTATGATTTTTTTCCCCCTTAGCGCCTTTATTTACTTGGATTTTTTTAGAGTCATTTTTATTTGCCAGAATCAAAATCACTTTGCCAAAATACTTCATAGCAGTGAAGCAGTTTGCACTTACGCGAATTTTGATGAAATATGTAATACGTAGAAATAAGATGTTTTGATACAATAAATAAGGTGCAAGTTTTAAAAAGCCTCCGAGGAAAATTCAATTTCTTAATTAGTCTAAATTATAAACGTAAGTGATGAGATCTACAGGCAGACTCGTCACTTAACGTGTTATCGACTGTTTCTGTACCGTTATGATATTTCGTTTCGATTATTTAATAGAATGTAGATAGAAGGTGTAGAAGTTAAGTTAAATTAGTTATTTCCTTTCAGGTAAGTTTGTAGTTTTGTTTTTGTTCTCTCATTATTATTATTTGTAAATTTTATATTAAAAAAAATAAATCCTTTCAGATTCGCAATAACTTTACTAACAACTTTTACACTACATAAATTTTAGATTATGACGCGGAGGCGCAATAAAAATAAGAATAGAAAATTTTGGAATGACAGTTTCAAAAGAAAAAATTCCAAAAATAATAAAAGAAATGAAAGATTCCCAGCGGTGAACATACCTAAAATTGAAGGAATTCCGGAAGTTGTACGACAAATTTTAGCAAATCCACGCAAACGTAGTATTACTTCACATTAGCGTTTTTCGAATTTATGATTTTCCAATTTTAAAAAATGATTTTATCTATAAGTGAGCAAAACGCGATCGCAAATGACAAACTTTTTTCAAATGACGAAAAAACTTATTTCTAAATTTTCTTTGGCGGCATACTCCTTTTGAAACTCAAAACGATCTTTTTTTTCAACTCCCTTCAAATTATAAGCCTGTATTTGAAGACGATATTCAAATTTTATACGACTGGGTAACCAAAATATTGGGCACTAGACGTGTGTGAAGTATTCCCAACAAGAAAACACATGGTCCTGAGCTGGGTGATCAGCCAAAAAACAAGGAATTGGCGGGAGTACTGAAAATTGATAATTCTTCTGTACCTAGACAGGTAGTGATATAGAAAGGAGAGAGAAGGCCCAGTAGCGTATCCATTTTCAGCTCTGCATAGGAAAGTTTGCAATATCCTTTGTTATTTCCACATGGTTCGCTTGGATGGCATCCAGAGCTGTGTGGACCAAAAAATGATAAAATTTTTCAAACGAAACGTTATCGTATACTGTTATTATCAGATTACGATAATCGTTTTACCGGTTTCAAAAGGTTATCCTAAGAGTATTTGGTTGAAATGTGGTCAAGAGCTGAAAAGGAAAAACTACCCTAGGTTGAACGCGAACAGCCAAAACTTCTTGGAATGGCAACGAGAGGTGAAATTGATGAGACTGTTGTAGGACAAAATGGCATACCAGTGGGTCGTGTCTGAGATTTAATTATCTGTAAAAAATTCTACTTTTTTCTGCATCCATGGTACACTCTGATACGATCGCTGGGATCACGGGCTACAGGGGAAGGTGTACAGGCGGTTCGCCGTATACCGATCCCTTTGGTTCGTATGAGAACGTGGTCGTTAACGCTCAATACACGATATCGACGAAAACCGAAACTGCCATGTTTGATTCTCAAAGAGGGAGAATTATTATGAAGGATGGTACAGAATGTGATGCTTACAAGCAAGGTTCGATGTGAATGGAACCAGTATGGTTTGTTGTATAAAGGCGAAATCACGCAGTTACATTACGATAAAGATAATGTAACTAACAAATACGCGATCGTTGACAACGGAAACTTGTACATGAGCTTGAAGATTAAAGCTGTCGAAAAGAGATGCGGATATATCGTGTGGATCATGACGATGGATGGGGTAATCGCCGTAATCACTGACGACGTACTCCCTTCTATAACGGATGTACCTTTAACCGACATTAGCGTTAATATGCAAATGTTAACGAAGTTTACCGGAGTAGATTTACACCTAATCAGCCAATTTGACGAATTGTATAGTAATATGATATATAATGATTGTAAATTGGAACGAGAGATTATGGCCTTTAAATTGCATACCGGACAGACGAATCCGATCGAGTTCGCCTACATGCACAATCGTGGACCAGGGGCCACGGCTGTCGTCTCAGGTGAAGTGATCCATTTTGCTAAGTGTGAACCGGTTCAGGTAGCTATCAATATAACTTCTCACTGTTTTAAAGAAATACCAGTCATATATCGAGATAAGAGGATGTTCGTTAATCCAAGAACCAGAATATAAATAGAGTGTTTCACGTAAAGGTAGGTAAGTAGAAGTTGGTACACCACAAAAAAAGAGTGTTTACTGTACAGAACGTGTTAAGGCATTTCGGTATGGCGATGGCACACTGACACTACCGCCTGAATACGTTACTAATAAACGGTCACGTACTACTATTACGCGTTATCAAAAATTTGTTGATTTTAGTTGAAATTCGTTAAAATTTGTTCTCCTTTATTTTCAAAATTATTGTTCGTCTTTTTAAATTTTGTAATGTTTGAAGTTGGTGATTTCGTTCTTTCTAAACCCGTCGTCACCCAAAAACCTTTTCCCGGAGATCGGAGGTTTTTTGAGAAGTTGTAATGGGATATTCCAGTCAATGATCAAAGAGAATAATAATTGGTACGCTACATTCCCAAGTATACATTCAGTTGAGAAGCCCGTAACCTTAACTTCTGCTATTCAAAAAGACTGGAAATATAAATCGATGGCTGATATTATTAACGGCGGTATTTACACAAACGAGGAAATAGAGCGTGCGAGACGTATGATGATCCAGCCTTATCAAGAACAAGCAGTATCCGCCACCTGGACCATGGCAGTCCATAAGAGCAGGTGTGAGCGAAGACGAAATTAACGTCGACAAACTTTTTGAGGTGGGGAGGTTTAGAAAATGGATTCAGGATTCAGTCGATAGAACATTGAATTTCTTTTCTTGGATAGGACATATTTCGAATATAATATTTGGTGCGTACATAGTCTATAATTTAATAAGCTTTTTTCTGCATCCAATGGGAAAGCAACATTACAATAATACGGATATAAAAACCGCATTCTTATATGGAAATCTAGAAGAAGAAATTTACATGGAAATACCTGATGCGATAGTTAGGTTACTTGAGAATTGCCCTGAACAAAGACACGAAATGGTACCTTTGGTTCGCCCGACAAATGACAGTATATTATTCTGTACTATCTGATAATGTTCATTCAAAGTCTGTCCTCGAAATTCGCTATATGAAGCGCGAAAAATTTCCCGAGTACATGAAATTTTTCAACGGGGATCTTCGAGAAGCAATCAAGAGTTTCATTCTATCTTTCGAAGAAATATGAACTAAGGCTGGCCAGGAAATGCTTGAAGAAGGGCTGAAGTTTTACAGTATAAATGAACGTCGCCTTCTGGACACTATCCACATTTTAGAGGACACTTAAGACATCGCGCAAGGCATGACCAGTCTGGTAGACACAATGATTCCGACAAGGTGCAGACCAGGATCCGCAACAGCCAGACACGCCGGCGAGCCCCCCAAGAAACCATCCGGAGACACATCGACCCAAAATGCCCAGACTTAGAGTACCATAAACCATAACTAAATTCACGTAGATTAGTAGTAATCATTCCAGTGTTAAACAAAACTTGAATAACAATTATCTATGAAGAGTAGTGAGGCAATGTAGCCGGTTATACGGTAAAAAGACAGTATCAGTAGGCACATCCGATAGAGCACCACCAGGTAATCTCAGTTGGCCCGGCCTAGGCCAGAGCCAGTTTCAGCGGAGCGCTGTGTCCTGTGATCAGGGTTTGTTCAAATCATCCACTTGGAGCGAACCTGCCGAATCCCTCCTCAGCGAAGTCGACATTGCCAGCCTCGAGGGGGGGACTGGGCCAAAAGCCAGCAGCGGCAGGGCAAGAGTAAATCGAGTGCTCCGCACTCTCCACACCGGTGCCACATATACAAGAGGAACCTGGCCAACAGACGTCTAAAGAGAGTAAGCCTCAGAAAAGAAAAGCTAAGACTAGCATTAAGAAAGTAAGTAAAAGGTTTACTAATGATTTATCTCATTTTCTTTCCAAAGATGTGGAAATCATGAGAGAAACTGCATGTGTGACCGGCTCTGATGAAGTAGGATGTAGAACTTCCATGTACTCATGTGGTAAGGTGTTTAAGATAACTACATTAGGTAACTCTGAGGCCTCTCAACACGTGATAAATTGTGAATTTTCTCTTCGTGATGAGCGCAAATTGGGAGGTGAAATTTTAGGGGCGAACAAAGATGAGAAAACCATTTAAAGAGTGCTTAAGAGGCGAAAAATCGATATGAATGAGAGTATTGATAGTGGATAAATCCAGTTACCTACTGTTGCGACCAAAGAATCTCGTCTTGCCGAACTTGATAGAGCTTAAAGAACACCACCATTCATCATACCAAATAATGAAGATGGAGAGAAGTTGCAAGCTTATAGCACTTTAAAATGATCATCAACGGTGGTCATGTTTTCACGTTTTGAATATCATTTTGAAGCAATGTAGAACGTGACAACTTTTCACCTTGGATTTAATCGATTTTAGGCAATTGAGTTTTTTTGAAATTGAAAAAAGTACGTTTGTTCCCAAACATTTTCCCTCAGTTTTCACTACAAAAGAAGTTGTTGCGAAAAAATCAAAATGTGAAACCTTTCAACCCTCAAAGTGGGGACAAAATATCAAATGATCGATGGGAAGTTCCAGATTACTAGAGTACATATTGTATAGCACTTATCGTCCGATACACTATTCTTCGGTTCATTAGTTTCGGTTTTTTGTTCTGATCAGAAATAAAGTTTTATTTGAGCAGCTTAAGACTGAACTAGAGTGAGTCAATTGTGTTGTTTAGTCTTTTCTGGAAATTCAAAAATTTCTCAAAATTTGGAAAATTGGGTTAGGGGCTTGAAATTTTGACCCCAACTCGGAATTTTTATTCACTTTTGATGAAGCAAAAATTATTGTTTTCTGATTTTTTTTCATCTCTTATTAACCTATCAAATTTTTTAAAATATGGCTATTTTTGAAAATTTTAAGAAAGTTCGTCAAAAATTGAAAATTGAACTTGAACAGCTGAAAATTTGGTTTCGAGGGTTTTTTGATGGCCTTTTTTCAAATACCAAAGTTTCGTCAAAATCCGAAATCAACATTTGCGACAGTTCTTTGGTAAGATAAATTGAGGAAAAACTCCCAAAATATCATTCTAACGCATCGTAATTTTTTAATATACTTATTTCAATTTTTTAAAATATCAAAAAAATATGGAAAAAAAATACTTTGGGTAAAAGTTAAAACGAAAAAAATCAAGAATACACTTGAAAATAAAAATGGTGGTAATAACAAAGAGATCAGATGTTTGATTCACAATAAATCGTAAAAAAAATAGTAAAATGATACAATCCATCCCAAAAATATGCAACTGTGAAATCACATTACATATCGTATTGATTATTGGTAATTGAGTGAAATAATTATCCATCATCTACGTCAAATTCATCTAATTTGCATCAAGTAAGCATATGCTTTTCTATAACACAGCATCCAGAGGAGCAGATGAGTTTTTCCAACATGCGTGAAAATAGCTTCATTTCTCTAATTTCATTCTTGCGTAAGATCTTGCGCTAATTTATGTAAAATCCTGTTGAATTACAAGATTAAGTCTTTTTTCTTAAAAAAAAAACTACATAAGTTCATAAAATATTGCCTTACATTCAAAACAAACTGAACCATCTTCGCTCAATGAGAGAAATAATGAAGTATAGATGTTACATGGAGATGTGCTGATGCCCAAATTGCAAGAAATCTTGAGGCAAACGAATAACTTATTCTATCTTAAGGAAAGTAGACTGGTGGCTCTAAGCATCGTTTGTAATATTGAACAGCTAACTGCATTGGTTCATCAATACATACAAGTCCATAAAGACGCAGAACTTGCTCAATTTCTTCTTTATCGGCCAAGCAAATCAGTCATTTTGAGAATTATTGTCGTAATTTACCTCCGAAAGGTCAATAGGTCGCAGCTGTTGGTAAGGTCACTTTAATTTACATTTCTCAGCTTTTAGAGGATGTACATTTCACATCAGTTTTTGTAAATTAACTAACATGAGACTGAAAATATCGACGATGTTAGTTGACAATTAGTTGCAAAATTCACAAAAATGGCGAATCGTAAACTTACTCGTCTTGGTATAATTCAAGCGTGGATCTGCCCCTCAATGCAAATTATTCGTCATTTTCAAAACCATGGTTCTTCTCATGGTTTCCAATTTATATTTTTCATTTGAGATGGATAATTTTAAAGCATCTCTAATTAAATCAATATTCAAGTTTCATTTTTTTTTTCATTTTTTTTTTCATTTTTATTTTTCGTTCATTTTGAAATTTATGTATGTGCTTGTGAACATTTTTCAATTTCTGAAAGAAATGTTATTACCACCATATATTCAAGTTTTTTATTTTTTTTTCAACTATCTTGAATAATTTCTGGATGCGTTTAATGTTACTACATTTTTTAAGCAATTTTTGAATTCATAAAATTTGCTAAATCACCTCAACTATTCCAAATATAATGACTTCAATTTATTTCTAATTACTTCAAATCCATAGAATTCATTCGAAATTTATTCAATTTTTAATCATAAATATTCACCATACAGTGGCCCTGGACGAGGATCTATCTCAGGAGCTAGATAGGCTCCTAAGTGTCGCCGAGGAGGAGAGGGATAACACCACCAGGCAACAGTCCGGCTGGTGGAATCGGTTTAACCAGCGGGAATTCACCGAGGCCCACGTCCGAGGAACAGTGAGATCGACGGGAACCGCGACGCCATCCGAGAATGTCCTTAAATTACGGGGGACGGACGAGAGAGCTTTTTCAGGCCGACTGGATCAGGTAACTGTGATAAATCAAAATAACTTTTCTCATCCTACAGGAGGGTACTAGAGGAAGTTGATCTCTTAAGTGTGGAGAGTTTGGGCGATCTCAGCCGTCTATCGCCACCGCTGTATGGACCCGGCAGGCCGCCCTATGGTAGGCCAGGCCCACCCTCGACCTATAGGGATTCGTGGAGCCAATGCTACGACGGGCTGTGGTCAAGGAGGGCCGAGGAGGCCGAACCCAAGTTGAGGAAGAACCTGTCGTTTTTGGGACATTACAATTTGCAACGGATTGTTATGCATATAAGCCGCTCGTGTGTGCGACTTATGAAAAGATAGTCCACAAGGATAACCGTTTCCGAAAGTCGGTGTCTTAGCGCCTTTCTGCTATTATTGCGATATCGCTTTATGGCGCAGACTTTTATATGTGAAGCACAAGCAAGGATTGTATGAATTCGGCGATGTTATTCGCTGGAATGTAGGTGATTTTATACTAGGCGACGTAAATTCAACTGAAACGCAGATTGAGTTTGTAAATAATTTTATTATTGATAAGAAATAGTTTTATTCGGTAGTTTTTATTTATTTATAGCTTAATTGCAGTCTTTGCTAGTTTTCTGCAATGCTTTGGAAGGTAACTAGATGGCGAGAGTGGGAAGACACCTCTGGGGTAACCTGGGCATTGTGGTACCGTTATAATCGGACCACAAACTTATTAAAAAAAAGACTGCAGAGAGACTGCATTTAACCACCTTTTAAACAATCTCAGAAAACATGAAGAATGTATTAACACTGGAATGACTGAAAAATAAAAAACGAAGTATCCAAAATACATATAAACACGAGGCTCAAAAGGTGAAGAATTCTAAAAAAAGTGATGCAAATATCAGTTCGATATCAGTTCATATCAGCTGTTCATCAACAAAAATGACAAAAACACTTGCATGATAACTTGCACAGTGAAATATGAAGAAATGTGGCAAGTACAAGAATTGTTATTTGAACAAGTAACTTGCAGTAAGCGTACTTGCTCACTGAAATATCCGCTTAAGGGCCATAGTAATTTCATCACTATATCCTCAAACTGCCAAAATTAAATAATCGTAGCGCTACTTAGGGGTGCTGTTGGAAATAACTGGGAGCTGTTGAATTTAAGCAGACTCTCTTATACTTGCTTAATTGTTTGCAACGTGCAACACGGAGAAAAGTTCATACAGTGAAACTGAGGTATGTTATTACAAAAATCCAAAAATTCTTTGTAATTGTGATATTCAACATATGCCTATAAATTATTTTTTGTATTGTTTCTATTATTTTTTGAATTATCAGGTCAACGAATACGAATATAAAGAACTACATACTGATGATTCGTTAATATCAGAGATGCCTAGATGCAAAAAAATAAAATTACATCGTGAAAATATCAAAAGGAATGATGACTCGAGTAGTGATGGTTCCTATTTGGCGGATGTGGAATCTGAAGCTACAGAAGTAAATGATGCATTTCTGTTTCATACTTGTGCAAAAATTACCTTGATCTCATATTAGTAATTTTTACAGGCTGATTAATCATGCTGTGAAGGAGATGAAGAATATACGACTGATTGCGATCGTGCCTTTGGTTCCAGAATGAAAAAGTATTACGATGAAGTGCCATTTTCTAGATGTTCAGTGGGGTGCGAATCTTACAAGGAGTTGGGATTATTGAAAACACCGTCTTGTAACTTGGACTGCAACGCGCAATCAAAAAGATGAAATTTCGACCCTATCGCCCTAGAATGCTTCAAGCTCTCAGTGAAGACGACTTCGATCGGAGATTGCAATTTTGCGAGGAGTAAGTACCTTGCATACTTGGCAATCAAACCACCTAAATTCTAAACATATCAGTTGCTTCGACTTCACGTTGCACTCGACGCTGTAGTATGTTCGAAGCTAACGTTCTACTTCGTTTATTTGACTAAGCGTGGTGGAATCGTAAGTAAAGGATCATTTTTATTAAGCATTAGGTAATTATACAAGTATTTTTTTTTCATTTTGTCAAATGTTATTTTATAATTATTTGTTTGTTCGCTTTTTTTTTATATAGAAGGTGGTATGAATGCTGCAGTTAAACCATGTGCTTCTTAGCATTTCTCTATTTCCAATATGAAACAGATAATCATTCAAAGAAAAGTAGAATCCCGGAATAAGATTATTGAAATGAAAGGTGAACCTTTTTATCATCACGATGTTGGTGTGTTCGCTAAACTAGATTGTTTTGCTTTAAATTCTTGAAAAATAAATTAATTTTTTTTTTCCAGTAAATTGTTTCAAATTTTTTTTGCAGCACATAGATCTTTATAAAAAAATTTTCATTTGAAGCTAAGAATTTAAACTTTATTTTACATTTTTTTCAACAACTTTTTTTACCGAATCATTTTAAAAAATTAAAAAAAAAAAAAAAAGATAGAAATCATTTTTTTTTTTAAATTATTAAGATGTTTAGTCATCTATTTTTTAGACATTAGGAGCGACTGTCCATATTCTGCTACTTTAAGCACTCAACTTGAATATTCTCACCATTTATGTTGCGAAATATTTTTCTAATTTTCATTAATTTATGCTGTACCTACTTCTTTGTTAGGTATGTACTGTTCACGACAGCTTTTGATGTTGACGAAAAAAAAACTGGAGAGAACATTTCGAAAGTATTATCTACAAAATTTGAAGAGTTCAAAATTGGGAAGGAATATCTAAAAGAAATTACATTTGTGACGGATCGCGGTTCCAACATTCTTTCGGCCCTAAAACAATATTGTTAGATGTTGCGATTGAAGACTGTGACGAAAATGAACCTGAATTGGAAGAAGATGCAGATGAGCCTCAGTTTGTTCATTACCAAGAAAACCTTGATTTGATTGTGTAATATTAATAGTAATGATTGAATTTTCAAAAATTTATTTCTTTACTATGTAATGATTATGATTAACATTTTTTTCTATTCTCGTTTCTGTTATGCCTCTTACTTTTGTAAAAAATATTATTGTGACTCAGTGGTTATAATGTTATTGGTTCATTATAATATTTTTTGAAGACTTTGCATCGAAATTGAATTAAAATTAATTTCATAGGTATTAAATTTTTTGAAAAATACAGTATTTTATATGAAAGTAGGATTTGACTGCCAACTCCTCCAACTTTTCTATTCTATTTCACTAGTAACCTCAAAAACATTCTCAATTTCATTCTGAAAATAACACTATTATGAAAAAAATTTGAAAGTAAGCGCGAAAATGGTTTGTATCTCAAAAATAATGGTGGAGGGGGAATTTTTTTCAACACATTTTTTTCCCTACAAATTTTGTTCCTTGAATGGTTTTCAACTGCAACAAAAAAAAGTAGTTAAATTTGCCATTCTTCTTTTTAAATTTAAAGCGTAATGGGTTTTTCCAAAAAAAAAATATGAAAAATTGTTTTTTTTTTCAACTAAACATGAAGGCACAATTGCAGCGCTCCTGGTGGCCCTGAACTACACTAAAACAGTTTTTCACGTTTTTATCGAAATTGTCGTGTGATGCCAAATGTGAGTTTTGATTCTCAGCCCATCATTTAATTGTGATTAGACTGAAAATGAAGGTATTTCGATTCTCTACTATTTTACAATTTTCACTTTTCAAAATTACGTCCAGAACATCGACTACTAACAGCGAAACATCGAACTGGTTGGGAAAATAACTTATATTAAAAGTGAACCATTTTTGATGCTCTATATTCTACAAGTTTCGTCTGAGAAATTTTTTCAAATCTCGTTTTTTTTAGAAAATTATTGATAATAGGTTGAGAATTATTGAACCGGTTTCAAAAAATTGTCTCTCATGGTTATCATAATAGCGTGTAGTATTTTATGTCAACGTAATAACATATTCCTTTGATTCGATTAATTTATCTAAAAAAAAAAAATCATTTTATAGGACACCTTGTATGCGGGCCAAATAATTTTTACCCCCTTCAAAAAAACCACTTACAGGAGAAGTATAAAAGTGGTGAAGATTTTTCGTTATTATCACCCAATAAAAAACTAAAAAGCCACTGTACAGGACAATTGCAACACACCACATTTCTCTTTAATAATGTAATAAATTGCGAAGTGGACGAATTAACTACAGGCAGGATGTGCAGATACTCGGAATGTAAATCTAGAACCAGCACTAGATGCGATAAGTGCAATGTTTACTTGTGCTTAAATTCGAAAAAAAATTGTTTTAAAAAATTTCATGAAGAAGTTTGTAAACTTTCGAGACTATTTGTGTTTTTTGTGAATTTTCTAATAAAATTGAAAAAAAAATTTTGGTGCATATTCCTAACCCACACAATTGTGTAGGTTCCTTTGCAAAAGAACTAAAAAGCCTAGAACTTTTTTCGCATTTTTTTCCGTCTTAGGGACCCTAATGAACCAGTTTTTCATAAAAAATCAATTCAATTTCAAAAATTTTTAATCCAGGTCTGTAAGGGTTAAAAAAGTGAGAGAAAAGTTACAAAGCCATACTGAAATCTATGATATGGCACCGAAATATTTTGCCATCCCAGGCTCATCCGTTCCCTCAGAACGGGTATTTTCATCGACGGGGTACCTCATAAGCGACAGGCGAAATCGCCTAACCTCAAACAATGTAGATATGTTAATTTTTCTTCATTATAATTTAAAATTCCTAAACGAATCTTAAAATATTACAAATAAAAATTCAAGTTTCACGTGTTTTCTTTTTTTTTACGTTAGGTACAGTATGTAGTCCGTTTTTTTTATAATGTCCCCTGAGTTATCACCGAAAAATGTTAACATAATCCAATTCACCAATCAGATTGCTAGAAATCCGGATTTCTAGTAATCTGATTGGCGGATTGGATTATGTTTACATTTTTCGGTGATAACTCGGGGTACATTATAAAACAAGCAGCAAAAACCCTAAAAAACAGACTATAATCTCACTTATTTTGAAAATAATCGATTATTCACTTGCGTCTAAAATTCCTAAATGAGCAAGTTATTCGAGTATCTCCGTATACCCTCGGAACTTCGTCGGGTGGACTTGTATTATTTTTTTACGTATATGTTTCATGTTTCGTATCAAAATGTTTGAATGTGATACTTGCTGTTTGATTTTCTCTCGAAAATCAAACTTAATCAGACATATAAGTAAAATTCATACTCATACGTCTTGTTTATCTAGTAAAAGATTGAACTAAATAAAATGTTTCAAGTGCGAGTCTCATTTCTCCAATTCAAAATCGTACGACCATCGTCTGGATAAAGAGCACCATATTCCGATTAATTGTCAGAAAAAGGTTTCCTCTGATAGAGAAACCCTATAACTTGCTCATTTAGGAATTTTAGACGCAAGTGATTATTCGATTATAATCGATTATTTTTCCGTCGATTATTCTTTGCTCGATTATTTTTTGATCGATTATTACATAATCGATTATTTTAAAATAATCGATTTCGCCCAACACTAAGAAAAGTACTTGTAAAAAAACTAATACGTAGTTTCCATTTCGTTTTCCTCCAAAATTAGCATTTTTAAACGAGGAACCTTTTTGCTTCCAGCCAACGATAAACAAAGAAGCTGTGTTCGTACCTCACAGCTCTGCGAAAACTTCACATTTTTACAGCCAAAACTCATGCAAATATTTTAAGTAATAATTCATTGTTTTACCTGTCGTCACGAGTAATTCAAAGAACACCGGCATTTTACACTACCTTTATCCATTGACGGAAATCCCAGATGATACGACTCCTTTTTGATGCATATAACTAACGAGTAAATATACATTATAATTAACACACAAATATCGCAACACGATATACTTCCATGATCAATAACCAAAATGACCTCAAGCTTTTGATAACGAAAACTCAACGATTGACATCGAACATTCGAGTTCCGAACCACGTTTTCAAACACAAAACCCAGAAGAAATGTCGAAGTTAGTTCTGTATTCATATCGGTAAGAATACATCCATTACGTAGGATAGCTTATGCATGCCTACTTATAATCATCAGCCAATCAAGGCCAATCCTTAAAAGCCATGAGAACCAATCAGTTACGTTCTTTCAGCGTTCTTCTTTTGATGTCTAAACATCGAAACGACAAATCCTTTAATTTCGTATTTCAATTATTCATAATTTTTCACCACTTTCATCGCATTTTCTTGTTGTTTAAAATATTATATAAATTTTAAATGTATATCAAATTATCATAAAAATACTTTTGCTGTTGAATTAGTAATATGCTTGGAAAAATTTTGGTTCTGCAATTTTTGTATCCAAAAACTGTTGAAAAAATTTCATATAAATTCCCTGATCGACCTTGTACGCAAGAAAAAACAACGACCTTGATGTGGAAACATATCCACATTCAGATCTAATTAGAATTCTTCCTTCTAGATAATTCACGTTGGCCTTTCTCTTTGAGATTGCACAACGTCTGCGCTTCGTACGTTGTTACGTCTTAAACTTAAGAAAAATTTACAAAAAAAATTAAAAAAATAAATAAAAAACACAAAAAAATCGTAAAATTTATAATACCAAAAAAATAATTGTGTTAACGTTTAGTGATTCGTGTGTGTCTGTGTGTTATTTATTCATCATACTACGAAGGTTTTTTTTCACCCTGCAACGTGGTAATTCTACGACTTATTTTCCGTAAATATTTCTTCGCAGTTACGTTTACCATAGAAAAACAAGATGAATAGTGGACCAGGAGGACCTAACTATCCTATGGCTTCTTTATACGTCGGTGACTTGCATCCGGATGTCACCGAATCCATGTTGTTCGAGAAATTTTCAACGGCTGGACCCGTATTGTCTATTCGCGTTTGTAGAGACATGATAACTCGTAGGTCTCTAGGATACGCCTATGTTAATTTCCAACAACCAGCCGATGGTACGTGTTCTTATTCTTCGTTGAAACGCCCCTCGTTAAGTAGCGTTTGTTTGTAGCCGAGAGAGCTTTGGATACGATGAATTTCGATACGCTGAAACAAAAACCAATCAGAATTATGTGGTCTCAACGTGACCCATCTTTGAGGAAATCTGGCGTTGGAAATGTTTTCATTAAAAATTTGGATAAAAGCATCGACAATAAGGCTATGTACGATACATTCTCAGCCTTTGGTAATATTTTAAGCTGCAAAGTAAGTGACATGGTGTGTATGTGAGGTACATCAAAGGTCGTTGTTCATCTATGAAATTCTATCAGGTGTGTCAAGACGAAAACGGAAATTCCAAAGGTTACGGTTTTGTGCACTTTGAAACGGAAGAAGCTGCGAATAAAGCCATCGAAAAAGTTAACGGAATGTTGTTGAATGAGAAAAAAGTACGTGGCATTATATTCGCGCCGATAATGGTCGAAGATTGAGTCATCGGTGACTAATCGCGTCGTTATTTTTTATAGGTTTTCGTCGGTAGATTCGTATCACGCAAAGAGAGAGAGAAGGAATTAGGCGAAAAAGCTAAATTGTTTACTAATGTTTATGTGAAAAATTTACCCGAAGATTTTACCGAAGATAAATTATACGAATTGTTCGAACCGTTTGGTCACATTACTAGTCACAGGGTAATTAATTATGATTATATAATTTGCTGCCGTATTTTAGATTGACCTGTTTTTTAAAACATCAAATTTCAATTCTCTAATCGATATCTCATCGTCGATGGTTGCAGATTATGTTCAAAGATGACGGTAAATCGAAGGGATTTGGTTTTGTTGCATTTGAAGATCCAGAAGCAGCCGAAAAGGCCGTAGAAGAACTCAACGGCAAGGAGATCAACGATGGAAAGGTATCGTCGTGATTACGTCACTCTTCGTTGTCATCGAAATGCAGCGATTTAATTCTGTTAGTACATTTCAGCCTTTGTATGTTGGAAGAGCTCAAAAGAAAGCCGAAAGACAGCAAGAATTACGAAGGAAATTCGAACAACTGAAAATGGAACGATTGAATCGTTATCAAGGAGTTAATCTGTATGTGAAAAACTTGGATGATAGCATTGACGACGAACGTTTGAGAAAGGAATTCACGCCGTTTGGCACCATCACTAGCGCCAAGGTATATTTTTTTCACTTTAACATGCTTTAAAAAATCAATCGACGTAATCGTTTGCCTATTCAGGTGATGTTGGAAGAAGGCCGTAGTAAAGGTTTTGGTTTCGTTTGCTTCTCGTCGCCCGAAGAAGCAACGAAAGCAGTGACCGAAATGAACGGCCGCATCGTGGGTATCAAACCACTATACGTGGCGTTAGCCCAACGCAAGGAAGACCGTAAAGCGCATCTGACGTCGCAGCACATGCAACGAATCGCCAACATGCGTATGCAGCAAATGGGACAAATATTCCCGACGGGTAATCCCGGCGGATACTTTTTGCCGACGTTGCAACACCAAGCGCAGAGATTCTACGGGCCTGCTCAAATGCCGCAGATTCGACCTCAACCGAGATGGCCGGCTCAACCGCAAGTTAGGCAGTCTGCTCAAGCTGGCGGTTAGTGAATTCTCCTTTTGTGATTATTCACTTACAACTCGAATTAACTTGTATCTACTCTCGCAGGTTACGCTACTATGCCAGCGGCGCAATACAGAACGCAGCCCAGAGTACCGACGACCGTTGCACCGCAAAGTCTCCGTAACACTGTGAGCACGCGTACGTTGAACGCGCAAGCGGTTCCGGCTCGTATGCCGCCTATGGCTCAAGCCGTTTTGGCGGTTTCGGCGTCCACGGCCACGACAGCGGCCGCGTCGTCTAGACCGCAACCCTACAAATACACGTCTACGATGCGTAATCCGCCTCAGACCGTGTCTGCTGTACAGCAACAGCAAAACATTCAACAGCCCGCCGTCCACGTCCAAGGACAAGAGCCTCTTACATCTACTATGCTTGCGGCCGCCGATGTCGGCGAACAAAAACAAATGCTGGGGGAACGTTTGTTCCCGCTTATTCAGGTAGATCATGCGTCCTCTTAGTTATTTTACGTCGTACGAAGCGTTTTAAAAATTGTATTTTGTTTTCAGAGCATGTACAGCGATTTAGCTGGAAAGATCACCGGCATGTTGTTAGAAATCGATAATTCCGATCTGTTACACATGTTGGAGCACCACGAGAGCTTGAAAGCGAAGGTAAAATTCTAAGAAGTTCGTCGCCTAATTTTACCATTTCCGCCATTATAACTTTCTATTATTTCAGGTCGAAGAAGCGGTTGCTGTATTACAAGCTCATCAAGCCAAACAAGCAGCTACTCAAATAAAACCCACTCAGATCGCAGCCGGAGAGTAATCAGCAGATTGACTCGTTTATGCAGCGCATTTTATGAAAATAGCGTCTACGGTATAGAAATTAGAATAACGGCCATTATACCATATTTCTTAATAGTTCAGTATTGAATATTTAATATTTATTATTTAACGTCACTCGTGAAATCCGAGTTATTAATTTTTTCAATTTACATTATACATACTTTTTTTTGGTCAGTTCATTTCAAACCAACATTCTGTTTTTTTTCTTCGTTCTATAATGTTTAAATGTTTTTCTATGAATTTGATTTTTTTTTGGAAATATAATACCGTTCTTTACGTTGCTTTCTTTTATTCGGAGGAATTTGATTTTTCAGGAGATACATTCGTTGTGTTTAGGCGAAGTCCAAGGTGAATTTAAATCATCTTGAAAATTTGTTTTTTTTTTGGAATTTCATGGAATTAAAAATACAAAACATAAACATAAATATTTATTCAACATCATTCTACTTTCAACTAATTTTAATACAAGCCCTTAATTTGGCCGATCTACTTCTAGGATTTGAGGCGACCTCTAGATCGTCCGGAGTAATAACGTGTTTATTGATGGAACTCCAATTAGACTTCTTCGACGAAAGATCTTCCAGAGGAAACACCGTATTGAAACTAAAATAGCTCATCGGCTCTTCATTGGCAACGTTATCGGATACATTACCGGTAACGTGTCTCTTTACGATGGTATCCTCCAACGAATGAAAACTCAAGGTAACCATGACGCCTCCAAGTTTCAAATATCTCTGCGCGATTATCATAGCGTAATTAATTTCGTTCATTTCGTTATTAACGAATATTCTCAAAGCTTGGAATACTTTGGTAGAAACATGAGCATATCTGCCTAGTTTATCCAATCTAATGGAGTTCTCTAACACGCCCTCGATAAGATCGCGCAGCTGAGAGGTTTTTCTTAAATTCCCGAATGATGATCGGGTTTCGACCAAAGCTCTGGCGATTTGTTTTGCCTGAGGTTCTTCTCCGTAAATTTTAAATATTTTTTGAAGATCGCGTTCGGAAGCATAGGCTAAGACGTCGGCGGCAGTAATGCAATCTTCATCGCTGGGATCCATGCGCATATCTAGTGGACCTTCTTTGCTGAGGGCGAATCCACGAGATGGGTCGTCGAATTGCATAGAAGAGCTACCGAAATCGAAGAGAATACCGTCGATGGAATTCTGCCCAATGTTTATACCTTGCAGGAGTTCGGGTAAATCGCTGAATTTACCGTGTAGCGGGATAATTTGCGTGGGATATTCGAGCTGGAGTTTTTTCGCATACGAATACGCGACTGGATCGCGATCCAAGCAGATGATTTTTACTGTGGACGATTGCTGTAAAAATTTACGCGTATGGCCGCCCGAGCCGAAAGTCATGTCTATGATTAAGCCGCATTTTCCAGGTTGTATGAATTTGTTCACTTGGTCGGCCAGTACGGGGATGTGAGCCGGTTTAGGAACTGATACGGTGCTTAGGTTGGAAAAATTACGTTTTCTGCCAATTTCTAAAACGCCGCCATATGTTTTTGATATAAGTGCCAGGTAACGTGAGTAAGTTCTCATTGGATAGCAGTATTTTACAGCTTTCTGCACTCAATGAACTGCTGCTGAATTGAGCACTGCGAGGGTACTGCTTTAAGTAGTGGTCGTCCGCGAGTCGTTTTAAACTTTCGTAATTTCTTTCGCACAATGCAGCGTCGCCGATGACTTGACCGTTGCGGAATCCTTCTTTTACCTCGGCTCGTAAGAATTCCCCTAGGTCTCTGTACAACACGGGTAATACGAGGAAGTGATTAGGGTGAGTTGAGGGAGGTATATATTTCGAAATAATTCGCCGAGTAAAATTACCACTCACCTTCCTGTTTTAGTAGGTTCCACAGGCCAACGTTCCAATAGCTTCAAGTATTTTTTGTATAATTGTGACATAGTATGAAGACTTAATACGAATTAGTTCACGTAATATTTAAATATTACGTGCGTTTATTAGTTACTTCATTCAATTTCTCGTTCAATGAAATTTCAATAACACGTGATAACAATTATTTTTATCAATTTCGTTCGACAATTTTATTTACTGCTTCTAACGGTGAAATTATAAACTATAATCGCAAAATTTTTCTGGTTTATTGCGTCATCAAGATACGTTACTATTTATAAACAAACCAGCTGATCGCTCAGCCAATCACAAACGGGTATTTACTTTATCTCAACTTCGAATAAGTCAATTGGTTACCTTGCTTGTCAAAAGTAAATAAGCGAAAAAACGAATTTGTCTGTTGTTTGTAGTCACACTTTTGCCTTTGTTATTTCATGTTTAATTATTAATTTACGTCGAATTATTACTTGATATTATGTAGTCGTATCAACCGTTACTTTTCAATTTTCATCACAACGTTTTAGTATAATTATGTCGTAGAATTGAAACCATAATTAGTGAACATGATCTCTGCATTATTTTCAAGACTTGTAATGTAAGTACAATTTGATTATTTATTGCGTATTTCGTTAGAGCTTCAATTAAAAATTACTATGAACGTATGATGTTTGCGATCAAACCTAAGTTTTCAAATGCCAATAAGATATTTATTCGTATGAATCATTTAAAGAGCAAATTTACGTTTTTTTTTCAGTTTAATTTTTGGTACATTATATCCAGCTTATGGCTCGTACAAAGCAGTCAAAACTAAGGATTTGAAATTATACGTTAGTATTTCGTCCAGTGACCGTAATTTCAGATTTCTAATTTTAATACAGCTTTAATTATTAATTACGTTGATTGCAGGTAAAATGGATGATGTACTGGATTGTTTTTGCTCTGTTTACCGCCGTCGAAACATTCACAGATATCTTTGTTGGTTTTTGGTAAGTGTAATTTTATCTCTTCACGGTTGCGCTAATGATCTCGAAATTAATTCCGCTAGAAAAAATTCCTACCGTTCAAGGCAAATAGGCAAATTAATTGCGATCAATTTCGAGATAAATTTTAAATTAAAAGAGTAAATCGATGTGGATCATTGGTTCAAGAGGAAAAAATCTCGCTAAATGCAACGAGTCTATTCGCGAATATCGAGATGCATCCAAGGCGATAATGAAGGCTACTTTGGTATTCTTGTTCTGTCCATAACTCCATTTAAGGAACGAATGCGCTAAAAAGAGTAAACGTTAACGGTCACAATGAAACATGTTTGAAAGTTCAAATTCACCATAACCAGGTTCATTGGCTCGTAGGTGATATAGGTGTTATGTTACTACGCAATTTCAATGTTAACTTTCGATAGTGTTCCTGCTAATAAAACGGTATTCGGAACTACGAAGAAGCGTATAATCTGCATTGAAGGTTGCAAAACTGACCAGTCTGTGACGAATGTACTCCCGTTTGCTTAAGGGGTTCTCAAACTCGTTATTTTCCATTTGATTACGCAATGGTGTTTTGGTACGAGAAACAATACGAAAAATTGCGATTATCGGTAACAAGCGGAGTAGCTTTTATGGGAGTTTTTCTCGTGTATCTGTTTTACATCGGAGATGGTGGTTATAACTAGATCAAACGATTCGGTGGTTCTTTTCCTGTATAACGCGTTTATTTATAGGTTTTTTATTCGGACGTATAGAAACTAGCCAAATAGACCGTGTCTGTTTTACCGTCTACGGAATATGCAGATGTAACGAATTCAATTTTCCCCCTTCGATAATTATCGTAGGTGTTTAACGCTTAATCATTCGTTCGTTTTGTCAAACCGCGACCATTATTCATCGACCAATTATAATTACGGTACACGCTGTAATAATTCCGGTTACGGTT
The DNA here is from genome assembly GCA_003261595.1 of Maconellicoccus hirsutus. Classification (NCBI taxonomy): domain Eukaryota; kingdom Metazoa; phylum Arthropoda; class Insecta; order Hemiptera; family Pseudococcidae; genus Maconellicoccus; species Maconellicoccus hirsutus. The sequence goes on along the minus strand of QBDW01005750.1, from coordinate 42,091 downwards.
TTGTTACTCGTAATTGGCGACTTTTCTCCGTATGGAACAGGAAGACGATTCGAAGAAATTAGCGCGAGGCGAATTACCATATTTTTATAAATATAGAAAGTTCACATCGGCCCGGGTCGCCTTTGCGTTCGTAAACTCGCATTTTGAATCGTGTCCAAAAGGAAAGCATCGATGTGTCCTGAATGCAGCCAGGTTAAATGGATATTTTCGACGCACGTTTTATCAAGTTCATGACCATTAGGTGTAATTACGCGTCGACTCGTGTATATTTTGGGAGCCCTGGATTTGAATTGTGCCACCGTCGAAGGCGTATTCGATTGTCTTAATGTATTATACGCCTTATTAGACGCAATTGTGTGCAATGATTTCGTAAAATTGAACACGTGCTGATTTGGTGTGTCATTTGGTGTAAATTTTGGTCCAATCATGTGGCGAAGTATTTGATAATGTGGATGAATAGGTTTTTTGGTATTGTGCCAAGATTTCGTAGTTTTTAATGAATTTAGTGAAGTACGAGGGTTTTAGGTTCGCTTGAAAGAGTCGAACCCGCGGTTCGTTAGCAAGAATCGATGAAAATGAATTTTCAACCGGATGATTTGAAATTTTGGTCTTAGGTTGAGGTTGCCTATTTGAATTACATATTTTTTTTCAGATTTTTCTACCTTTTTAACCCCCTCTCCCAACGCATTTCAAAATTTTCAACCAAGGCTTCACCCCAACGAAGAAGTGACTGCTAGAAATTATGGAACGAGGGCACCTCTTATTAAAACCCCCTGGAAATTACTTTCAGACGTCATTTTTAGGGCAAAATCGCGAGACAAAATTATTTCTTCGTTAAAACATTTTTTATCGTGTTCAGAAGATTAATAAGAAGAAAAAACTTCATGTACAATGTACCAAAAAAATCGATAATTTTCGCGTTAAAAAATATCGAAAAATCGCGAACGTATTATGCCCGTCAAGTTGACACCGGCCGCCGCGTATTAGCGGAAGATGTACGCTTACCCGTTACAATCGCGTTTCGGAGAATCGGTCGTGGCGCGTAAGCGAGCATCTTCCACTAGTACGCGGTGGCCGGTATCATAGTGACGGGCGTTCGTTCACGATTTATTGATATTTTTTTAACGCGAAAACCATCGATTTTTTTGGTACATTGTATACGAAGTTTTTTCTTCTTATTGAACCTCTTAACAAGTTAAAAAGTGTTTTAACGGAATAAAAAAATTATTTTTCGATTTTCCTCGAAAAATGGCGTCTTTAAGTGGTTTTTAGGGGATTTTAGCATGTGGCAGCTTACAGACTTGGACGCCTTGTTACATTGATACATGAAACAACAATTTTTCGACATTTTTTTTATTGAGAGGATGGAGTCTCGGTTGAAAATTTAAAAACGTATTTATCGATTTTTGCTGCTGCACAAGAAATCCGTGTGTGGGGAGGGGGGCGATTCATCATTAATACGCTAGGTTCCTTAAGCTGTTGGATTTTTTTTGACGTCATTAATGGATTTTTTTCTGTTCTAGGTGTCCATTTTATTACGAATGTAAAATAATTCTAGTGATATGGTTGCTTTCACCGGCCACCAGAGGGTCGAGTTACTTATACAGAACTGTCATACATCCTTTGTTTGTGCGAAAGGAACAAGTAAGTTGGTAGCTTGGTACGAGGTATTAAATCGACGAAAGCGATAAAACGGTGTTTTTTTTTTTAGGAAATAGACGAGATGATCGCAAAAGCAAAGGATCAAGGCTACAATGTGTTATTAGATATAGGTTGCAAAGGCATGACTTTGGCTACTAACGCCATCATGAACACAGCAGTAAAGGTAAGTTATATGGACAAGATCACGAGCCTATTTATCATTTAACAACAAACGAACCACGGTAGAGGCTCTTTTTTTTCTCGATAACTCGTATAACCTAATTAATACACGCATGCTTCACTTGTGCTTTACTCACCGCTAATCTTTTTCTGTATTTTGACTCGATACCTTAAGAATACCGCGGCCACAACAGCACAGGCATTAGTAAACCACGTAGCGGAAAGCGATCGTACAGATGCGACGAATATGGATACGGAAATACTTTCTGTTGGCGAATCAGACGAAGAAGTCCGTACGCCTCGTAAGCGAACGCGTAAAACGCGTCGTAAAGATACGTCTACGTCACGTACTCGTGTCACTAGATCGAGAAAAGCTATCTCCAATGATCCGGATTGGGAAGCGTGATGGTTTTGTTTGATTTTTATCGCGATCCGAACGAGATCTCTAAGTTTTAAGTTCTTAACATGGTTTATAGTTACTTTAATGTAATGTGGGAATGATTTGTAATTGTTTCTTTTGATTTTCTTTCAATAATTCTTTTTTTAGCGAATCTGTGTAATTTTATTGTGATGAATTTTCATGTATTTTTACTTTTGTATTAATGTACTTTTTATCGATGCTCTGTGACGCGTTAGTTTCCGTGAAGCGTGTCGCATGTATTTTGTTTTATTATATGATTTTTATATATTCGCGTATGTTTTATCCTAAATGATGATTTTTTATATATTTGCACGAGTTTTCTTGTTTGAGTTTGCACTTAATGTTTTGTTCGTACGATGTCTTCCTAATGAAATAACATTCTAACATGTTCTACGTAATATTCGCACTAGTTATTTCACACAGATGCACATAATCATGTAACAACTACAATAGTCATAGAACCACGATAATGGTTTCATGCAGTGTAACAAATAACAAGGAGAATAAATTATGCACCGAATCTTATAACAATGTGGAGGAAGTTGATTCGAAATTAATCAAAATTAATAACGAGAATTACTTTAAATACCTAATATACGATTTTCAAGATCCTCTGGTCAGTTTCTGATACAGATTTTCAGCCTATAAACTAATTAGTTGAAATTTTCCTGATGAAAATATAAAAATTTCGATACAAAATGGCGATGAATACAGATTTGTTTGTAAAAATTACTGAACGATTGATATTGGATGGAAACATCTACAAGAAGAGGAAAGATGCATAGATCAAATCAGTTACTTCAAGCTCTCATTTCAGTTTTAGTTATATATAGTACAATACGATTCAAGGCCTTATTTTCATTCACGATCGTAAAGGAAGAAAATTCCCATCAAATTATGATATCATCTACAAAAACGAGGTTTTCGTAGAATTTAAACTATTTTTTTCTTTTTAATTCCCGCTGGAGACTTTCTTATTGCAACCGAATCTCCTTAGCATTTGGCAAACCCTTTTGAACCACTTACCTGGAGTAAGATAAAAATACACTGAAACATCTTGTATTTGACTCGTAGAACTATTACACTGCTACCTTTTCCTAATCGTTTCCTCGCAATCATTAGAAAATATTTATTCAGCGTAAATGCCACATGATGTATTATTCAAATGACCGAATAATTTGCAATTTCTTATCGACTTAAATCAACCTCTTTGTTTAATTCAAGGGAGGAAGTGGGCTACTTTTCCAATTACGGAAAAGCTACAGCTTAAACGATCTCGTAACTAATGATGCTACCGATGGTTCAAATGATAGACGACGAAAAACTTGGAGAAAAGAAGACTGCAAGAAAAACTTTCAAGGTGAGTTTTGTTACGTAAGATTTTCCAGGTCGTAAATTATCTGTATCATTTGCATGTAAATCAGACGACGATGTAAACGAATCTAAGATGATATCGGCGGATAGCCAAACGGATATTCACATGATGGAAGAAGACTCGAATATTTTTTTGTAAGTTGAAGAATCAATGAATTAATTCGAGAAATTTAAATCCAACTGATATGTTTTGGTCACAGCAACGAGTGTACTCCAAGAAACAGAAAACTATCGTCGGAAAGCATGGCTTTGGAGAACGACTGTAGAAACGTGAGCTCCAATCTGAGACCGAGAAGAAATACTCGTCAGGTAATTAAAATCAACATTATCTCAATACACCGCGATCACTATGAAAAACCGTAATTGAAAACGAACCAGGAAATTATTAATGCTAGGTATTATCATTAGAAAGGTAGTATACTGAGACGTTCTGTTTTTTTTGCATACAAGGAGGCAGAAAAAATGGAATTGATCTCAACAAATTCATCGTTCCCGTATAATCCAATATTCCCTCAGAACTACCCTATCGCTCCTTTTTTATATTATTCGTCGCTAGCTAAAACGAATTATTTAATGGCCCCTGGAACCCTCAATGATTCTGATATCTGCGAGAATTTCCTCAAAATGAAGATTTCCACCGTGGAATCGCCATCTTATGATATGAAAAAATCCAATTCAACGCCCGATGTTTCGGTTATCGATTCTAAGTGGACTTTGAGTAATTCAACGTCGCCGATACAACCGAAGAAAAAACCACGTCGTAAGAAAACCGCTCCGAAACCTCCTGTGCCTTTGATTTCCATTGATACTCCGACGCCTGCGCCAAACGAACCAGTGTATTCGTTTAATGCCGATTACTTGGCTCCTAATTTAAAGAGAAGACCGCGCAAGTCGAAGATTCATCAGTTCTTGTCGAAAAGTCGAGAATTACTGAGTAACTGGAAAGCCGATGATGGGCGATCAGAGATGATTGATGGTTCATCGGATGATAGCATCTCGACGACGTCTTCGTATAATACCGTTAATTAAATGCTGGATTTTATCCTTGTCCCATTAATTTTTGTGCTCCAATTGGAAACGGGTAATTTCAATGTTTGCTTTCCTACAATAACAACGTGGAAGTTTGATTTTGAAGCTTTGTTCCTGTCGATTTAATTTTGTGGTATTTTATTAATCCTCCTTGTATTTTCGTAAGATTTTGTAAGCCGTAGTTGATTTTACGAAGCGTGTTATCAAATTACAATGAACACGTAATTTTGATTTGAAAATTAACAAACACCAATTACGATTGGAATCTGTTTTAAAATGAATTTTAACCGGTTTTATTTTTTTTAGGTATTAGCTCCGTTGGGAAACAGTGCAACTTTACCCAGAAAACGACAAGCGAAGAAACGAACTCTCTAATTTATTTTTACGAATGTTCCTCGAGTGTAATCCAATTGCAGAAACGTAATTTTTAAATACGTATTATTTTTTTGTATTCTAAGCATAGTTTTATTATTCATTTAGCAGCATTTTTGTTTTTATTTTGTTGTATACGAAGTACGATGGGCATTGTGGAAATCGATCCTCTATAGATGTTTTAAAGTTTGATTTTTTAATTTCACCGTAGCGTAGTAATATTGTATTTTATGAAGTGATCATAATTCCAACTCTATTTTTTTTTGTAATTAGAGAAATGTATTCTTGAAAAATAACCAAGTATGATTATTTTAAAGAATTACAAATGGAAGTTCCATGAAATCTAATATTAATGCATTCGTTCAAAACAACACGACATAAATATTTATTATTTATCAAAATTAGTCAAGTAAGGTATTTACAAATAGGTACATAAAGTGAAATATTCATTATCCCATCGGATCAAAATCACGTTTTTTCTTCATATAATAAGCTTCTATTTCTTCTTCGGACGGTTTTTTCACTTCGTACATACTGTTGTACTTTCTTTTGCGATCGTCGATTTCAACTAATTGACTTTTGTCTTCTTTTTGCAAAGCCTGTGAGAAGGAAAAGATCGGAGTTTAGAATTTTGTTCAATACGAGTATTCACTTCAGACGAAATACTCACCTCTTTTAATTTCTTATTATTAATTCGTTTTGTTTTCTTTTTTGCCTTCTTTGATTTTTTCTCTTTCTTGTTTGCCTTCTTCGATTTTTTCCCTTTCTTGTTTGCAGTCTTCGATTTTTTCCCCTCTTTTATTTCTTCTTCGGACTGTAACAATAAAGGTCACATTGAAAGAAAGATAGGTACGTAAAGAAGAGAAAAATAGATGCAATTTTCACACTTACATCTGACGATGATGACGACGAAGACGATGCTGATGAAGATGACGATGATGAACTAGATGACGATTTATTTGATTTTATTGGATTTGGTTCATTAGATGAAGTGGAAGGAATTGCGGTAATGCTGGTTTTTCCCGCTTCTCCGGTACAATACGAGTTTTTAACTAAGCTATGACAACACTTATAGCCCCATTCGCCATTTGACCAAAATGAACCCCAAACCGAACTATGATTCAAGGGATAAATGTCTTCCTCGTATTTCGATACGATTTTCTTTTTTTCTTCACCCTACATTACAGAAATAACCAATATTAACGTTTTGGGTACCGTTACGCGATGGTCAAAGAAACCACGATGAACTGAAAAAACTTAAAATTCATAAAGTAATTACTTTGATCATTTTCCCAAAGCGGGAATATTCTCGATATTCTTCGGTTTGAGCGATTAATAATTCCTTGGGTGGTGCTTGAAGATGTTCCGCTCCACCATACTTTTCTAAAATTTTCTCTCGCGCTCTCTGCTTAAACTGGTCTTTTTTTTCTTCGTATTCTTTTTTCAGACGCTCTAATTTGGTAGGTTCGGCTAATAAATGGACATCTACGCCTTTTTCGTAGGCTTCCCAAGCGAACAATTGGGCCGTGGCGTGTTTTTGAGTATCTCCGGTAAATCGTACGAAGTTCTCTCCAGCATAATCGACTCTGTGAATAAATTATGAGATGTATATTTTTTTTTCAAAAAGATGGTTCCTATTAATAATGAACTTACTCCTCGGGGTCTTTCCCGATATGTGGGTTATCTCTCATAGAACGAGTTTTAGGATCGTAAAACGCGGATGCGGGATCCAGATTCCGCAGATATTTCGCGGTGTCCTCTCTAATTCTCAAATTTCTAACAGTGATTCTTTGTTTGCTGTCGACCTTTGTACCAGGCATGTCGAAATCATCGACGTACTTGTCTTCATCTTCTTCTTCGTCATCTACTTCTTCTTTGTCTTCTTCACCCTAATTTGAAATAGATATTAGTATATATTGCGCAAATTCCGTCTCAAATAAATACTTACTTCTTTTGATTCTAAACTTTTATTCAATTTTTCCGCTCGTAATTGTCTCTTGGCTTCTTCAATCATTTGGTAGTGTTCTACAATGGATTTGTGCTGCGAAGGATCATACCCAGCCCATCTATCCCTTTTACCATCGTAACTCTGATTTAATACCGGTTGAATGAAATCGTCAGGAGCGATTTCAGAATTTGTATATTTTGCCATCCTAGCACGAGGTCTCTCGAAGCATTCTTTTCTTTTGTGCGTCGTAGCTCCGCAATTTTCGCAAGAACCTTCGCGCCATCTTTTCGCACGAGATGTCTACGAATAATTGATTGATTAAAAAAACTTACGACGAATAAAAGACGCACTGTAGATAGTTTACTCACTTCGTTGACACCTCGTCGGTACCATTCATCGATTCCAGCATATTTCGGTACGGTGTCGCTTTGAATCCGTTGATGCTTTAGAGTAGGTCCTTTAGCTCCGTAGTACCACGGAGTAGTGGAAATGTATTGAGGAATATGAGGATTTATATCTTTACCTTCTTCGTCGACAGCTGCAGGAGCGGTACCGGCCTAGAATTGGAAGATAGTTACGGTGTTATGATGTCAAGATATATAGTGAAATGATGTTACTAAACGTAATTAATGACACAATATTAATCAGTCGTAGAAAAATAACAGTTATTTCATACCTTACGAGCCTCCTCCAATTCTTTAGCTTTTCGCCAATCTTCCCTTGACTTCTTCTTTGGCTCGTCATCTTCTGTCTCGCTTTTAGATCTGATTACTTCCGAAACGATTATATTCTTATTAAAAGACGCCATAATTATAAATTTAAATAATCTGATGAAATTAAAGAGAAAGACACGTTTTTCGAGTATTCAACCAATTTCTTAGTAAAAAGTAAATAAATATTCAAAGAAAAACAAGAGCAAATTTTTTTAGGTTTCGACGAAAGTTTATACGGAGATTTTTTTGTTTCTCAAGTTTGGCAGTGTGGTGAAAATAAAGACATTTTAATGGCCTAATGCCTCATCTCATTTTCCTGATTTTCCTCCGGTACGTTATTAATTTATCGTTCTACGGCTACTATTCGATCTCTAAAAAATTTAAGTATAGGAAACCATTCAAATTTACGAAAAATCTATTCCAATCAAGAGGATAATACGCATTATATAGAAATTTTCTTTGAAATGTAATTTCAACTATTTTGATCAAAGCGTTCTTGACAACACTGTAAAACTGATTACAAAAATAGGTGTATAAAATAGGTATTTTACAAGAATCTGATTGGTTATTGATGATTATTTTGGATTTTCCATCCTTATCATATTTCAAAATTAGATTATAAAAAAAAAATGAAAAACCAGTAACAAAACAAAACGAAATCTGTCCTAAGGACGAAAATTATTCAAATAATAAAAAAAGTTGCAAAATTTTGTTATTTACTTTGATTAAATGTTGTGTGCGTATTTTTGGAAAAAATTAGAAATTCCAAATGAAATATTACGTATTTTTTACTTCGTTTGTTAGGTTAGAGACATTGCAATTACGGATACACTATTGAAGTTCCATTTTTGGCGTCTTGTGATTTGTTCAACTTTTGAGTAAATTTTGAGCCGTAATGTCGGTTTGACGTGTTGTGAGTATTCTATATAGCTTTACAATTGACCATTGAGTACGTCTGCAGTAATTTTTGTCATTTATATCTAATTAGTTGAAAACATTCCATAATTAATTTACAGTATTTTGTTTTATTTCAGTATTGCAATTTTTAATCATGTTTGCTCAATAATTTCGCATTTCAAAGAAAAATGCGTTCCAAAAAATAGCGTTGATGATTGCTTCGACGATGAAAGGTTAGGAAGTTATCTTTTCTTACCTATTGCTTTACTCAAAATTATATAATAATGATTGTTTTCACATATTTAGATCGTTTCACCGAATTTCAAAATTATAACAATTAAGACTGAATTTTGTGTTCCTTTTATTCTACAACTGCCCAATCTTGTACAATTTTGTCATGGTTCGTAATTTTGTAAACAATTTTCGTAATAGAGAATATCCAATTATCAATTAAACATAATGATCTAATGACCGTTAAATTTTTGATACAGATTCCAAATTCGGTAGGATCGGTTACAAAACCAACATGTACCTTGAGAAATTTCTTTCCTTTGAGGAAAAGTATTCGTAAAACCAAAAAAGCGGTTCTTGAAGAAAGACATAAAACAATAGAGAAAGCTATTCTCAGTAACAGAGAGGATGATCTGAAGGTAATTACGCTTGCACTGCATGATTATTGATATCTTTATATTTTATCTTAAATTTACTTTCATTCGAAGGTAAAATTCTTCGATGGAAAAGGACGAGGTGTAATTACGACGAAAGCATTGAAAAAAGGCGATTTTGTGGTCGAATACGCAGGTGACTTGGTGAACATTGAAGAGGCAAAACGCCGTGAAGCTTTCTATTCTCATTTCGAAAACGTCGGCTGCTATATGTATTATTTTAATTACAAAAACAAGGGATATTGGTTCGTGTCGTTTATAGTATTATTTCTTGTTTATTCCGTTTGATAACTATTTTGATTATTTTCAGCGTTGATGCAACGCAGGAAACCAGTCGTTTGGGTAGATTGATAAATCACTCGAAGAACGGGAATTTAATCACAAGAACGATGGAAATAAATGGTAATCCTCGGTTGATATTAATAGCAAACGAAGATATTCAGCCTGGCACTGAATTATCGTACGATTACGGGGATAGAAGCAAGATGTCTTTAAGATATCATCCATGGTTAGCGTTGTGAAAATTGTGCATTAATCACGTATTAACGAACCAGTTCAATTGTATAATTATTTCATTGTGATTGTATTTATTTAAGCTTATTAGCGACGTTGTATCGTTTTTTTGCCTCAATGTGTATAAGCGGTTCTATTACGCGTATTCTTTGTTTTTTTCTGCTTTGATATGGTTTATGGATTTCATAGTCATTTCTCTGCGGGAAATATTCTGTTTTGTTTCAGTAGGGTATTTATTCGATATTTTTAAATTATTTTTTACGAGTATTCAATTTATTCGATTTTTTAGCCAAATTTTATATTATTTTGTTACGTTTAGTTTTTTCGACATAAATTAGATAATATATTGTGATGAATAAGTACAATTTTAGTATCTTCGTTCACCGAATTTCTTACATTTGTTGCGACAAATCCAATTAATAAGTAGAAGATCAATTGTCGTTTATTTGATCGAAATTATTTGCTTTTCTTGTGTACCAGGTGTTTTTCAATTCGTTATTTTTTTACATACCGCTTATAATGTATCTATAGGTAATATGTATCGATTTCCACTGAAATAATTCTCTAGTATGCCGAAGTTTATCGCAAATTCTAATTTGTTTGATATTCAATTCAGTAGTGTAGCTCTTATGAATCGATTTTTTCAAGTTTTGTTTTTTTTTTTTAGATACGAATCCTTGTATTACTTTCATTTCTTCCACGATGAATAATGAATTATATCTTTGTAATAATTTTCATAATTATTTCAATTTGAAAAATATCTACATTGTTGTACACAGAATACACAGAATCGAACATACCACATACTCGATAACCATTGAAATAAAAATGCAAAAGTTACTTTTATTAACATTACAATAAGTTGATTGGTGGCAAAAGGTAAAATCTAAAATTAAAATTATACAAAAGTAAAAACAAAACGATACATTAAATTACAAATGCGCGAAAGTTGATAATTATTTTGATTTGATTGATATTTGATTTCGTCAAAATGAAGTTTTGGAAGACTAGAGACACATTGATTACGAATCATGATGTAATGTGCGATGACACGATGTCCATTTTATGGCACTATTAAATCGGTTTCACTGTCAGTGATATAGTATCATTTTTCATAATATTGCCTAACAATTTCGTTAATTTGTGATTATTCGTGGTTTGGTCACTGTTCACGATGATCTGTAAATATAACACGAAAATGTAACACGCTCTTATGCGAGATTTAATTTATAAAATTAGGTAATCTCACCTCGAAATTCGAATAATTTTCCACAGGTAATGGTTTTAGTAGAATAGTGTAACGATCTTTATGTCGAATCACATGCGCTGATGATTCACTTTTTTCGTTATTTTTATCAGGCTGAAAACATAAAAATGTTTCAATTTACAGCATTGGAAAATTGATTCGATTCAATTATACGCTAAATATATCACTGATGAAATATACCGTATATTTGAATTTATTGTTCAATCGAACGTTGTCATTTTTATATTCGTGTTTTTCATTTGCACCGACAATTTTTGGCAACGTGCCGCAGTATTTATTTAGCGACATGGGATTCGGTTTTGGTTTATCGTTTTGTAACCAACTGATTTCTTGAGCGGTACTTATGGCAGTCATGTCCTGAGAAAGTCTTTTCAAAGAATCTATTTCTTGTTGTTTCATGGCTAGTTCTTGCCGGAATTTCACGAGCATTTTTTCTTTTTCATCTTTTTCGTGATCTAGAGTTAAGTTTAGTTCGCAAATGGCTCCCTGCGATTGAAAAATACTCGTTAGAAATAAAAATAAATGCACAAGAAAAACAGAATGGTGGAATGTAAATAGGATGAAAGAAAATTTTATTCTAAGAGGTATACTCATTACCTCCAAGGTATCGACCTCTTCTTTTAATTCACTATTTGTAACTTCGTGATTCTCTATTTCACGGGTTAAACGTTGAATTCTTTTTTCAAGTTGTTTTATCTAAAATATTTGAAAATTTCGAATTAAGTTTTCGTTGATGTGTTAAATAATTTGCATAATCAAGCGCCTGTTGCACTTGCGTAGGAAAACTACAATATTTTTAGTACCTAATTTATTACGAAAATTATTTTACCTGATTTGAGAAATTATTTTCCGAATCATGCATAAGTTTTTCTTTGAAAAGTAATTCTTCTTTTTGTTCTTTAACCGTTTTTCGAACTTGTTCTAATTTTACTTTAACATCTTGCTCGTTCTGTTTAATCAGCGTTAAAGAAACATTTAAACTTTCCAATTCTTCTTTGAGACATTTTTCGTTTTCCAACCAAGCGTATTTTTCTTCTTCTTTCGATCTGATAATTTGTTTCAATACGGTAATTTCAGATTCTAAATTTTGCACTTTTTCCAACAAATGCGTCTCCATTTCTCTAGCCAAAGACGCAGCGGCTAGTTTACGTTCGCATTCTTCCAATTTCCAACCTTTATCAGTCAACGCGTTTTCCATCTCTTGTAATTTCTTCTTGAAATTGTTTTCCATATCAGTGATCATTTCATCGGCTTGTTGTAAAGTTTGAACATATACTTCTTCTTTTAATTCGAGCTCTTGAATTCTATTATTCACTCGAGGAGATTTATACCAGGTGGAGTTTTGATTGGATTTTAAATATTTTACTTTTTCTTCTAATTCGAATATCCTAGTTCGTAATTCGGATTCGTAGTCTTTTAGTTTATCGATGATATTTTGTTTTTCGAGTAAGTCTCGCTCCAAGATATGAATATGACTTTTTAATTCGGTATTTTGTTTTTCTAATATATTAGGAACTGGTGTGTCGGTGGGTAGAGGAAGAGCATTTGATGGTAAGCAATGAGAATGTAAGTATTTCGAAAAGAATTTCAAACATATGTATATGTTCCATGCAATCAACGTTGGAATTACGGACTCCAGTACTTGGAGTCTATATCGAATATCCATTTCGCGTTCTTCCAGTTCGAAATTACGTTCTTCTAAATCGTTTATCGTAATTTCCATGTGATAAGATTTTTCATACGCTTCGTCTTTCTTTTTCTCTAGATCTGTTAAAGTATTTCGTAAATTTGATACGATTCTGATGTGTTGTTGGAGCTGGAACTGAAGATCGTTTTTCTTCTCCGCTAATGCGTATAATTTCACTTCCAACCTGTGAACAGGTGTTCAATTATTAGAAATAAGTCTACGAAGAAGAAGATAATTATGCAATGAATAGGCTTGTATTTAATATAAAAAGGTTCATAATTTTGTGTTTTCGCAGTGGAACATTTAGTTAGCGATTTGAGATTAGAGAAATCAAGCTAATTGTTTGGAATCTTCATCTAGAAGAAAGACTGATCGGTTTGGTGAAATGTTCGATTTTGTTTCATCGAAGTCTGTAATCGCCAGATTATTACACCGATTGTAAATTTTTCTCGATTTTAGTCAATTAGTTGTAAGAAATAAGTAATTACTTAAATAGATACGTATAAGAAAGACATTTCAAAATTTTATTTCTTTTTGATAAAAGACGGTTTTGTTTTTCATTGGTTATTCGCAAACCAATCAGAAAAAGAAATAAACCCAATCCGTAATTGGTTGAAAAAATCATTAGGTATGATTGGTCGATGACTCATCGCTGTTCTTCTTTTCTGATTGGTGTGACGTCAGAATGACAAATATCACCATTATCAATGCTTATCACCTAAGATTTGTGTTGAAATGTGAATAATGCGATTGTTTTTGGATTTTTTTCAAAAATCAAGGTAAGCTTCTATTGTTATTCCAATTTATCGCTTAATTTACAAAATTCACGAACTTTGGTTCTATTATAATTTTAACAATCGCACATTCAAGACTTGTGTGTTAAAGGTAAAGCCTTCGAGGCGCCTTGTAAAAGTGTTTATTCCGCAAATAACGGCGCTTTTGTGTATAATACCGTGATAATTTTTCAAATATGCAAGCGTTGTAAAAAAAAAAGTAGAATCTAGAAACAATTATTTATTTTTTTTTGTTGTCCACGCCTAATAATTTCATTGTGATCGGTAAAATAGCAAAACCGCAGCACGACGCAACACAAACGCGTATTTCTTTGTATTCTAATAAAACATAATATTTATTCACAAAGTAAGGCGGCAGATAAAAAGAACGCATATGTTTACAGAAACACATATTATGTATCCTTTTGGCACCTAAGCCTTGTATCGTTTTAATTTTCTTCGTATTCGCATTTCTTCTTTTTTAATTTCCTCAGTTCTTTATATCGCCATTTTCTTTGTATAATCAATAAGGTAGTCATTGTCTGAGATTATACAAACCTACCCGCGATTTAAATTAAATTTTAGGGAGCGAAATCTTGGATACTTCAATAAACCGAGCAATACGAAAAAAATGAGTAGTATTTAGATAAGAAAAAACTATTTTTTTTACAGAAACATAATATTGTACTTACTTTTGGCACCTAAGTCTTGTATCATTTTCAGCTTCTTCGTATTCGCACTTTTCCTCCTCTAATTTCCTCATATCATTTTCCATTTTAGTAATCTGGTTCGTTAAATATTTCACTCTATTTTCTAAATCATTTTCTTTATGTAATCGATTAGCTAATTGTTTAATTTTCAAATCACCGCTGTTCTCATACGCGGATAACTTATTTTTTAAAATTTCATATTGCGTTTTATAGTACAAAAATTCTTTCGAATCAGGAACATTTTTCGAGCCGTTATCGGCGGATGAGAATTTACCACGTTCTTGTATCCGTTGTTTGATTTTTTCTAATTTATTAAGCTCGTTGACTAGCCCGCTATCGGCGCATTCGGACGGTAAATATTCGGTTTGCGTTTCTTTAGATTTTCGCTCGATTAAATCGTGCTCGAGAAATTCATCGAAAATTCCGCTCTCTTGAAGACGATCCATGTCTAGGAACAGTTTCTCGGCGGAATCTTGCGATCGTGATTCCGCCGGAGAATAGCATTTGTTTGGTTGGTTCGTAAAAGGAGGAACGGTTGCGATTACGCGATGCGTTGTTTTCGACTTCGTACATTCGTTCGGATTTTTTAAACTCGTTAAAAATTCTTCCGAATGTTGATTTATGCGTTCCTGCGCAAAGGTTAATTTTAATTTTCAGCTGGAGAATATATCAAAGTATGAAATGCTTACTTGACACATATTCGTAAGTGTCGCTTCCATACCGGTGATCCTCATTTGGTAATGTTTTATTAAATCTATTGCCTGCTGTAGGGCAACTTTATCGGAGGTGTTTTCGACGCATTGAAACATCCTGGTTAATTTCTGCTGTACTTCGTTGCCCGTCACACGTGGTTCTTCGTCTTCCTGAAATTTCACATCGAATTGTAAACATGGCCGGATACACGAATGAGTGAAAATTCGCCAAATACCAATTTGATATCTTGTAGATCGCATTCAGAAAAAAAATCTTCGTATGGTGATAATGACATGACACCTGAGTCGCTAATGTCGTCTCTTTCGGTGATTTCTTCTATGGTACTTGTTTCCGTCTGCGTAAAAGATAAAAAACGTCATTTGGTTGATAAAATAATGAAAACAGATTCCGAATAGATTTTTCCATCTCATCAGAGTTCGCCGACGTCCTAAATGTGTGTATGTTTCACTAGCGATCATTCGTAAGGTGTTGATGTGACAAGAAAAAGCAAGTGGTCGTTTAGCAGATCAAAAAAATCTTCGAAGAGAAATTTCATCAAAAATTTACCCATTTTGTTGACAAAAAAAACTCTCGTAAAGGTGAAATAAAAACTATTTCCATCGAATCTATCATTAGCGATAATTAGCCATCTTAATTATAAACCACCGGAGAAAACAAATCAATAATGACTTCTTTTGCAGGAACCGTGAAAATGAGATTCCACGCTACTTCCATATAGCATTTGCGATGTCAAGGCGAGTCTGTTTACGTAATGGTGATCTCATTTAAATAGGTTATAGTGAGCATTTTATAACCTGGGCGTTAGTGTGTTAATCACGAAAACAATGTCAATTATGCGCGTGCCGTTGAGAAACGTTTGAAAATTCGTGATGTTACACATTCGAATCGAAATGGTATTTTCAACGCGAACATTTTATAGGATTTACCAAATACGTAAAATTTCACCGACCGGAACATTACGCTTTGTACATGAAATCGAAAACACGAAATTACCTAAATTAGACGCCATTATAGCGCCTTATTTTTTCAAAGTATTAATACCTATAGAGTGAATCCGTTACGGAGTAATTAGCCCACAGGAGGATTGCCACAGGCGTTGAAATCACTGTAAAAAGGCGTCAATTAATTTTTCATTTAGGTTCGCCCTCGGTGTAGAAAAATGTTTAGAAAACGTATGTAAAAGGTAGGTATCGGTAAGCCTACACATTCGCTTAGTCATCCCTTTCTTTGTATACCTGCTAAGACCGTAGCCACCGGCGTGTTTAGAAATTAAAGGGTTATGAATGAAAAATCCATCAAATAACCATAATCAAGCGGTGGATTTAAGCCAGACGTGTCACTGATATCGGTATTAATTAAATTGAAACGTAAGCGTTGGCGATGCAGGTTCGTGGTGTTAACGTTTTGTTACACTTTTCAAACACCCTATATAAAAGTGAACGTATTTGATGGTCAGGTTAGTCACGATAATCTTAACTACTTGAGATACCGTCTGTACACGTTTAATCGAAAGTCTTCTGTACTATTTTTCACCTAAATCGATTTCAAATAATTGATCGTGTCGTTTAATCGATTTATTGACGTTTACGTAACAACTGATGGATAGAAAGGATTTATGACGACTGCTTCAACACGACCAATCTAGAGAGAACCTTTGAACGTATTACCTTTGAACCGTTATTATAATATTCCAATTCCAATAATCGAAATTCCAATAATTCATTTTGCTCTCGTAATTCTTGCACTTCGGCCACCAGACGGTTTTCTTTTTCTTGTAAATTATGCATTTCTTCGGTGGGATCTTTCGTGTGTTTACTTGCTTTGGTATTTTTTAATTCGTTTTCAGCCGCTATTCGCTTGCTTTCTTCTTCAGCGCATTTTCTTTTTAATAAGCAATGAGCTTTTTGAAGAGCTTTGTGTTTATCGGATAAAATTCTATATAAGTTATCAGCACCTACGAGCTGGAATGAAAGTTATGCAGTTAATATGAATTCATAATGAGAACATTATTCAAGTAGATGTTTACTTTTATCCAATTATCATCCGAATTATCTTCGTTATCGGATATCGAAGGGTCGTGTTTTTGTTCGTTTGCATCGTTCTGTAAAAAAAAAAATAATAAAATTGTGCAAATTGTTGTTTTTTTTTTCAGCAGATGCCTAAGGATAATGTAGCTGGGATATGATGCTTTAACAACGAAATCTTGGAAGCTAAAGAAATTACTTTGCTGAAATCGAAAGTGTTTTTTCGATATCTTGAAGATTTATTTTTTGAAAATCAAAATAAGAAATTGTCAAATGTTATTTTTCAAACTGGTTTTTATTCTTGGAAATTATCTCAGCTGGAAACTGTAATTCGATAAAATTAGCTACTTACCCCTGCTTTGCAGGCATCGTTATTGCGAAATTCGTGATTTGTCGTTTTCATCGCCATTTTTAGCTGCAAAAGTAAATTATCATCGTTAATTTATTTTAGAAAACCGACAAATAATGAGGATAATTTAAATAAGCTTAAAAATAATCGCTCGAAAATTCGATTCTTTTTATTTCGTAGGTGAGATGTTGGCAACACTGCAAGTACTCGTTATCGTTATTAAAAAATGTAAATAAACACCTTGTCGTTTTTTTCTTTTTTAAAATTTTTTTTCGATCAAATTTAATCATTTCAAAATGATTATTACGTCTTGTTTGAAAGCACATAAACACTATTTTCACGTTTAGTTGAATATGCATATGAGTTTTATTACAACGACACGAAAACTTTTCTCTTTGAACTAATTAAAGAAAAAAATAAAAAGCGCTAATTTAGAAAATACTTTCGGTGTCATATCGCTATCGCGCAGAAGATACTTTCACGGATAACATATCCAAGTAGGTAACAAAATTTCGTTGATCTGACCGTTAGAGAGTATTTCAACTCAGCGTAAATAACAAAAATATGGAAACCTAAATATCGAACATTTACGCCTATAGGAAAGCCCGTTTCATGAATTAACCATAGCAGACGAACAAAGCAACATTACGACAATGATAAGACGAGAATGAACCGCCGGAACCGGGTGAAGCACCTTGCGAATGGGTTAACGGGTCACCCACACCCTGGTACACCGCAAGCTCATTACAGCACCGTGTCATTGTTTATCTTCACACCGAGTGAAATTATTTGGTAGAAATTTCCGCATCATTTGAACAATTTAACCACAACGATCGCACGTTGATTGATGGTTTTCTTGTATAGTCAACCTTGTATTGGAAATTATAGTCTACTCTAAACTCATAAATATCGATGGTTCCAGAAGTTGTCCGCGTACTTGTTCGGTTTGGCCAATATCATCATGACCAATTATCTGGAGACCGGTTTAGCTTGAAAATGTATTCAAATTACCGACTATTAAATGTTTACCGAGATAGAGACATCTGTGCTATTTAAATGAGATTAATTGTGGGCGTTAGCAAATAAAATATTATTTTGTCGTGAATTTTATTTACCAATGGACGTGATATTATATGAATAAATATGTGTGATATTACTATATACTCGTAGATGTACTCGAGTGGAATGACAATGACTAGCGTTATATTTGTCAATACCAGATAATATTAACCTCGTACAATTATATAGGATGTCCAAAAATAACAAAACCAGAAACGTGCAAGATATGTTTATCTTACGTACAATCTTTTTAGCTAAAATTAATCAAAACTCTGCTATAAGCACGATATAACTTCACGTTTTTATTCCGCTCTTTAATCACAGTCATTACAGACGCAATTATATCTCCGTAACGCCAAAAGTTGAAAAAAATTTCGTCTTAAAAAAGCGCCGATATGAAATACTAGATCATATGCCGATTGATACTTATTTTATAATGTACGTGATCGAGCGAGCATCTTTCGTGAACAATGATCTGAGACAAAGAAGTTACATCACGATTTCGACTAAAAACCTTTGGCAAGATCAGTGGTTTCTAAGCGTTTATTGCTCATTTCAAAGTTACTTTTTTCAAGTTTCTTAGATAATCGTATCGTCGTCATATCTATAGTATGCGAGATTACTCCTGCATTAAAAATTCATTGCATTTTGAGGCCTATTTTAAAAGAAATCATTTAAGAAACACTGTTTCAAACATTAGATTGTGTTACATTTAAGGTCATATTTTAGGTCGGTGACCCATCATTAACAATCGTGTTGCGCTTGTTTCTGTAGGTTATTATTTTACGAACATCTTTATAACTGTCCGAGGGGGTTTAGTCCGATCTATCATCGACGATATAAGGCTTATCTGTACCACAATGTTATGAATACCGCTGAGTCGTTTTTTTAATACACTTTTGGTTGTACGCATGTAAGAGTTATTGTCGTAAATCTACACTAAACGCGGATATGGTTTAGAATTTTAAAAAATTATCCGACTTTTTCGTAACGAGAAGAGACAGTTTTACGAGGTAACTGATCCATATAGAGATTGCCTTTTGTCATGTTTTAAGCTATTGATTGTGATTTATTAACCGTACATCGAAAGCGTTAATCCTAGAATGTAATTTTTTCATTCGCCGCAAAGTTTTGTGTACTACATCAAGAGTAGATATACCGATAATACCACAAAATGACGAAATGTAGTAGCAAGAGCTACGAGCTGTCGTGGTTTTACTTTGATGAAATAGGTGATTGACTTACGTTCGGAATTTTCGTTTCTTGGATTCGTTTTTGCACATTTGAAGCATCTGAATCGTCATGTATTTCAATGGTTCTTACTTCGTGGTGAGTTTTGGAATCCTGAAGATGGGGTAATTTCGGACACTCGAGGGGTTTTTTGATTTCATTTGTTGAATTGCCATTTAGTTTTTCGACCTGTAAATAAACAAATTAGGAACATGATTTAATCAATCTTCGTTTTTTAAAATCAAGTCATTCATCGAATCCAAAGTATTTTCGCAATGAGTAATGAGCACTTATCGTAAAAATACCTACATCTTTCACACTTTGATATCTCAGAAAAGAATTTCTCTCAATGAACGTAAAATAGCGAAACGTAGCTTCTCAAGTAATTCCATTCATCTTTAACGTACTGGCAAGTTAAGTAATAAAAATATTTCCAATTTCACATCACATTGCAGGTTCACAGTGTAAGAAAATTTTCAAAACGTCGAAAATAAATATGTGACCAATGTCCGGTGACTCATCTGCAGTTATTTAAACGATACCGAAGGTATTTAATTAACCGTTTAATTTTTAATTACAGAGGTTCCGTATTTTTATGATTTCCGTTTCGTCGCTTATACAGGTGCTCGATGAAGACGTGCAGAAATAACCAAAGTAATGACAATGTTATGTCAGCATTTCACCGAAATTAACATTTAATTACAGTAATTCGTCGTCAGATTTATGCGAATGAACCGTTGTGACTTTAAACGACACTTCGTTTATTTCTATAGACTACTTATCAATAGGACACGTGCCAGTGATAAGAAATTCTAACAGGTGCTGAAATAAATGAGCCCAAGTAGTGTATTGTAATTCATAAACCGTATAATATCATTCATTAAGGGCTATTAAAGTGAAATTAAATATTTCATTTGCATGCTTCGCAGTACCATCGTACTTTCTTGTAAATAACCCTCGGTACATTGGAAATCGTTACTTTGTTGCACTTACATCGCACATCATGATTATTTAAATCATTTATATTTTCATCAAACCTATAGAAGCTTTCGTTGATACAACAATATCGCACGTCGTTTCACCAATTTATACAGCTTACCTGGAAGCTATGAAACGGCGAAATGTAAAATTCTCAAGTAACTTTTGCACATCGGTCACGCTCCAATGGAAAAAAATCATCCACCAATTATGAAGGCGTGCCGGAGCTATTATTAATTGTTTTTATTTCTATTATTAACGGCTCCGTAAATGTAATAAAAGCGAGTATAAAAAGTTATCATTATTGTGGAAGCTACGATGTAAGCTCGTCAGATCAAGTCTGTTCTTCGTTGTACTGATTTGATAATACAAATGAACGATTTTGGTAGCGGTTAACTGCTTTCTCTGCTTTGGGCAGTTTGCACACCTATTATCAGTGAATAAGATGACTTTCGCTGTTTAACGCAAGGTGCCCGTAAAAGTAAAGTGTACGATTTTTTTCGCGAATCAACCTGTTTTGATTCGATTATTAAAAAATTCCTCAAATTTCAAGTGTTCGTTGAACTACTGATAAGTTCAAATCGATAAATCTCAATAGAGCTATTGAAGGATTATTTTCGAGGCAAAATGAAGTTGTTATTTTTACATGTATGATGAAACTATAGGAATAAGTAAACATGTAATCTTTTACCATGAAACTGAAACTGCTTTAAGGAAGTTTTGGTAGATGTATTTTTTGTCTAATATTCAATGATTATCCCTGAAAGATCATTAGATTACATTTTATTGTTTTTGGTCACACCAAATTTATCGATCAATCACTCAACAATAACTTAAACTGTATTGTTACACGGTTATAATCAAAAGAGCATTGAAATTTGAAACAAAGACTCATTTAGATTCATACCATGGCCAAGGAAAAATACTGATAAAGAGATGAGCACCTAGATACTTTAATTATGACAGATTAATATGAAGATCGCATTACAGATCGTAAACCAATCAACAGGTTTCTATTGATAAAGAATTTCGTATGCAACTACCTCCGTACTGAATTTTCGACGTACTTCAGTCGACTTCTAATGAGCGAATAAATGTTATTCTTGGTGCGAATACGAACGTCGTCTATTGTCAGACAAAACAATCGCTTAATTGGAAGCGTTAAACTTTGTTTAAAATTTAAACTACTCTTTTTAATTAGATAAACTCGCAGATATAACTGTCAATGTGTCACAAGTTGAAAAAAATTAACGATTTAATTTCCTTTTCACGTCGTTGATGTTAATCTAATTTTTTCAAACCTCTTTGGCTCTTTTAACAACGTTCTTCAAATTGGCACAAGCATGGTTCACTTTTATAACTACGTAAACAAAAATGCTGACCAAACGGATTATAAAAGCAATCTCTAATTTCAAAAGCTAACATTTTTTAGATAAATTTCGAACTCTGAGGTAAATCTAATATGCACCGATTATATCTTACTTTTACGATCATACTGCGGAAACCGCCAACTAAATGTTTACCCGTAGAGCATGCATATTTAATAATATAGCTACAACCTGTACCTACGTATACAATATCCAATGCATCTTTCAGATATAAGGTCAATACTATATTAACCTCGTCGTGAAACCAGCTAAGTAGGATATTAATATCGACATTTAATATTTTAATTCTACGCTTATCTACCTTTACCAGTTGTTAGAAAAATACACTATGAAGATGTGAGCGAAATACCGTTTATCTTCGTTGTAATCTGAAGATGTTTCCAAGTAACGAAAGTGAGTCTTCAATATACTAAAAGGAAATCATATATCGTTCATATTTTTTTCAACGTGTACCAAATAATTAGATTTTTTATGAAACCTAAAATAAATCCTGTCAATGTAGGTTTATCTTTGAAGTAATTATAGTCTAACGCCGCATCAATTGTTTTATAATGCAATAAACGTTTCCGAGTTATATAACTCGTTACTTTTCTTTAACTAATTAATTGCGATATCATTTTCGAGTGTTGCTTATAATGTAATTTCATACGATGCTGTCATCGAGTTAATATCACTGTGAACTTTGGTGAACCTAGAATGGCCTAGCATTAAGGATAACTGATAAGATGTATCTTAAGCACGTGTTTCTAGTTTATAACCTGATTAATGATATTGAAATTTTTTATTAATTGAACTTCCTGTTGTTAGCTGAATTTTTTTCGCCTATGTTAAGGTAAACCGTGAAAGTGAAATTTATCGGGGTGGTTCATCTCGCTATCTCGGACTGAGAGGAAATAAGAGGTTTTGGTGAAATGATGACTATAGTTATATAAGAAATTGCTCAAAAACCTCCGCTCATTTCTAAAAATTTTCAAGGTTTCAAATTCGAAATGATAACGCGACAAAGCAAACGGCGAGATCCAAATTGGGCCCTAGTGCAAAAATGTCTCGGGCCTTTTTTGAAATTCTCATGTTTTCGCTATGGCACATAAAATCGAAAATCGTCACAAAAAATCGTTACAAAAAAGCGTCTTGCGGTTGTCATGTCGACATGTCATGCTCATGAGTGATGATCTTAATATTTTCAAGTCAAGATAACATGTCATTGTTATGGTGACATATCATGATCATGAGTGATATACTGTATATGATAACACAAGCTGTTGTCATGGTAACGTCTGTGCTCAAGAGTGATTTTTGATATTTTCATGTCATCATAACAATTTGTAGATGACGTGTCATTGTTAAGGTGACATATCATGATCGTATGTGATATACCATACCATAATAAGTCATTATCATGGTGATGTGCTATGTTTACGATTGACATGAGTTATGTAATGATCAGTTTTAATGAACGTCAATGGAATGGTCAAGTGTCATGGTCGTGAGTGACATGTAATCATGTCTTAGGATACATCGAATGACGTGTCATGGTGATATTTCATGATCATGTCATGATGACATGTCATGGTGACTTGAATGATGACTTATTATGGTAATAATAGGAGTATGTCATGACGTTGTCATGGTAATAGGCGTGGTGATGATATGTGATGAAAATTCAGGTGATTATTTTTCCATCTCAAAACGAATTATGTGTCGTACATTCATGTTCAACAAAAAATATAATTTTTTTATGTCACTCACACCACCGTACTACGTAATAGATGACTATTCATTGTCATGGTGACTTGTCATGGTCAGGAGTGACATGTGATCATGTCATGGTAGCATGTCAAGTGGCATGATAAGATGACAAAGTCATTGTTATGGTGAGGAGACATGGTTGCGAGTGATGAGTGACTTATACGCTAGCTGATGTTTTATGGTACAAAACGAATACTTGGAATTTTTTTCGGATGTATTTTTAATCCCCCCATCGATATTTTTTTACATCTCACTTCATATCACAGGAATTACAAAATAGTTGTTGAAGAACTCTACTCCTCTCACACAATTTCTACCGTAACAGTATTATAATTGGTTTTGATTTTTGAATATTTAAATTTTTTTAGTTAATGCCTTCGGTTTCTTAATTCAGACATGCGCACGATACTGCTTTATGTTTAATAGATTTCACACCGTAAATGCGCATGCGCTAATCATATTGCGAGCATATCCGCGCTTGCGCCAAACTATCGAGCGCGGTAAATTTAAAATTGTAATGTCTTGTAAACAGGTTGAAGATTGATTTAATATTTCAAGCTCAACTCTTTTTTGTTTTATAATAACCAAATTTCACACAAAGTAATACTATAATCGCATCTAAGAATATAACGATAACCATATTACACAACTCATATTCCATCAGATTTAAACAACAAAATCTTCCCAGATGCTCGGTCACGATCTAAAAATTTCGCATGTAGTAAAATCTACGCGTTATGATCTTGGTACGTGTTGATGAATTCTTCGTAGATATATTGAAGTAGAACGCGAAAAAGTATTATAAAACAGCTGATAAGATGGATAAAATCGAAAACCCCGAGTAAACCAGGCACAGCCGAACGATTAATAGAACCGGAAGAAAGACCGTTCTACGGAGTTCATACGAGGAACACATAATGAACTTGCTTTCGCCTCGGTTTCGGTGTTTCTTATAGTGATTTCGTATAAACCGGCTTTTTTTTAGCCGGCTTCTCGCAAGTTCGCTCGAACGAAAATGGAGTTACGTGGATTTTCAAAGAGGGTATATTAGATCAGATTCGTTTAACCTGTTACAGGTGAATACTGGATTTTTTTTTCAAATGCACATCCGTCATTCTAAATCGGCTAGTCGTATTTTACGAGTAGGTCACGATGAACGATTCTAGGTCGAGTACGATACGTATGCTAATCCTATGCACTTTTCGATGCAATTCGTAATGTGTGCAAAAGTGAAAAGACTTTTCGTTAAATATTTATTAACGTTAGCTCGTGCGATTTTTTTATCACATTTGGCTCCACAGATGAAATTTTTGTCACGAGAGCTCGAAATAGGCAAAGGCTTGAAACTATGTAAATGGGTCAGTCTGAGCAGAACTCGTGCTTTAACGTATTCCAACGCCAGGCACAGGCGCATTCGTGTGTCCCCAGATGACAGTACAACATTCACTAGCGAATAGTTTATGGATTAGCCATAAACGCGTTGATATTTTCAAAAACGTGTTCGTTTTTTTTTTTCGTATAGTCGCTTTGTACATTATAATAAGGTAAAATACGTACCAGATCTTTCACACGACCTTTGCCGCTCATTTTATAATTCAAGTTTCCTCCATCGGATACCTGAAATTGCAACAAAATATGTTTATGTATCGATAATACCAGATAATAATAAATATTTATTAAAATATCCAACTAGCGAGATGATACTGCCATCTCGATAATATTTAATGACGTAAGATTTCTTAATTTGTTCATTCTTCAGAATGTACCGTTAAACGGTTGAACATTTTCACCAAAAAAATATCGATTCGTGAAAGCCATATTCACATAAACGAGTTATATAACTCGCTTAAAATATTACCAACGAAGGTTCACCGTAGACTTGAGATTTTCCAAGAATCACTTGTTACCCTGTATCCTCTGCTTGTACCGGAGTGTAAGTACATTTGAAAAAATGCGACCAAACCAACACATTACGTTTTAATATTCCCGCCGCAATTCTTAAACGATTTCCGTTCAAACAAGTTCAACCGAACATGTCGCCTTTATAAATACCGCATTCGTTTTTCTGCACAGCTGCGTAAATTTTCTACATACGATTCGCAATAAAGGAAATACTAAATGGTCATTCTACCGGTGAACGTCGAAGACGCCGAAATCTTTGCGCGCAGCGTCGCGTAATGAGAAGGTCAAATCGTGTACATCCTGTTCTCGTTTCGCTATTATCGTCTCGCGAGTCGCGGAATTAAAATAAAGAAAATTTTAACGCACGTTCGAGCCAGTGTAATTTTGTCGTTTATGTCTATTACAAAGTAAACGCCGAGTAGGATGACTGAAAAACCCAGTTGCCTTATTTCCATAGAGTACTGGAATGTGTAACCGGTTTTTTTTTTTGATTTATCGACAAGTGTTACATGTCGAGGTGTTGGGTGTTGCGAGCACCTCGTCTGGAAATTTTTTCCAGGGGAAATTGTCATTTACAGGTGTCCACGATTGGTGTGTACGCGCGAAGGAGCTGAACGAATTGATGCGGGGTGATACAAAGCAGAGGAGGCATTTTGTCTAAAAAAAAAAGGGCTGGATAGGTCAGGTTAAAACAAATATACTCATCCATAAGTTGAAAATCTGAATTTTTGGAGCTTGGATAGTTGACACGTGAACCCCCACAGAATCACTTCATTTGGGAACTATTTTTAAGGCTAAATTGAAAACGAGTTTTTCTTTATTAAAACATTTTTAAACGTGTTGAAAAGGTTAATAAAAAGAAAAAACTTCATATGCAATAAACCAAAAAAATCAATAGTTTTGGCGCAAAAAAATAATAAAAAGTCGCGAACGAACGCCCGTCAAGTTGAGACCAGCCGCAGCGTATTAGCGGAAGATGCACACTTTACGCGTCGCAATCGCGTTTAAATCGGTTGTGACGCGTATGCGTACATCTTTCGCTAGTACGCGGTGGCGGGTATCAACTTGACGAACTTCAACGCGATTGCGACGCGTCAGCGTACATCTTCCGCTAGTAAATGGTGGCCGGTATCAGCTTGACGGGCGATAAATGTATGTTAACAATTTTTCAATATTTTTTTACGCGAAAATTATCGGTTTTTGCGGTGAATTGCTTATGAAGTTTTTTCTTCATATTAGCCTCTTGAACAAGTTAAAAAATATTTTAGCAAAAAAATTCATTTTTTTGATTTAGCCCTAAAAATGGCGTCTGTAAGGTGGTTTTTAGGGTGTTCTAGTAGGTGCTCAAACTTCAAAATTCTGATTTTTGGCTGGTAAATGCTTATTACATAGATACAAAAAAAAAGTTTTCTTGAAATTTTTTAATTTTTCATCCCCTATCGGTCAGTTTACTGTTGAAAACTGCCTCTTGATTTTGCTCATTTTTCAAGCTTTCAGTTACTAACGTAATCGTCGAAAAGGAGATCGTTACGTGTGATATCACGTTAACATATTCAGTCAACGTTTTCGGATGGCTCTAAAAGGAAAGAAAGTATACGAATATTACGCGAAGAATATAAATTATAATTCGACTAAAACGTTGCTATTAGGTCACCTCGTAAATCAGACACGCGTGTCTTTTATCTTTCACGAAATACCGAAATTAACATAGTCGAAGATTAATTAAATATTTTAAATAGTTTTATTTCAAACTGATAGATGCGGTTTTTGATTAAACTCGATAATTGGACTCGATGATTTCGAGGTTGTTGTAGAGCTGATGTAAGTTTCAACTCTTCTGGGGGACAGTAAATCTGAAAATTCCAAGAGATCTTCGTGGTTCAGTAACTAATAATTCAATTTTTTGTTCAAATCGTTGTCAAATTTTTTTCCATGTCAGGGAGACCACAAGAGGGAGTTTTGCAACCTCTGTTGATTCAAGGATACATTTTTTTTGAAGAGGGAAAGAGGGAGTTCTAGGGAACATATTGAAGAAAAATTCAGGAAAATAAAGTTGAGAGAGAAAAATTGTCTCGTTACATAGACAGGGGAGAAAAACTCATCTAGGAGGGCTTCCAACTAAAGACGAACTTCTGATGTGATAATTGTGAAGTTGATATAATCAGCATCGATGAGAAATTGTTAGTGTATTCGACCAAATTAGAGCTCTAGATACGCGAAATTTTCTTTTGTGAAAGCAGGAAGATGTAAAATGTTCAATATATCTAAGACGAATTTGCGGTTGCATCGATTGCATAACGCTGCACTATGATACAATTTTCTTTCTTCGAAACCGATGATTTATTCCATCCATCAAATTGTACCCTACTGCGATCGATTAATTTACAACGTTCGATATAATTTAATAGCAGCGGGATGGTTGTAAATTAGCCTGAAAAATTAGTACGTTAAAATATAGACGATTTGTTATGTTAATATACCTCGATCCTCGACTTCATGCGCCGAAATACACGAGTTCATACAACGAGAAATACATATCGTAAAAAAATGAAAGTATTTAATGAGCTACCTAATGAGCTAGTCATTTTCGGCATATACGGAATTTTCAAAACGACGTGAAATCCAAATTTAACGAAGCGGATGTCGGTACGTTGGTGGTTATTTTTCATACACGAAGCTTATTAGAAAAAATAAAAATAGACGAAGCCATGAAACCATAAGAGGCTGTTTATACGTTAATCTGGCAGATTTTTAATACGAAAACGAGCAATCTCATTAGGTCGTCTGAGGATAACGGATCCGCGCGAAATTTCTTCCATCGCTGAAACCCAATTTAACTGATTCTCATTACAAGCGTATATTTTGCTCAATGGAAACCGCATATTCGTAACGGAAAAAGCATCTAATCGCAATCGAATTACTTTTGTACAAGATAATCGATTTTTTTCACGTGTAATACACGCGTATTGGGCCGGCGATTTGGTACTCGTAAGCGCGCCGAATAAGCTACGATCTAAGGAGCCGGTTTTTAAAACAAACCATTGTAGTTGTAGGCGATATTTTGAACCGTTATTTGCGCTTACTAGCCCCATAATCGAGTTTTATTTCTCAATGAAATTTCCAACGTGAACCTGTTTTTATTCAATATCCTAAACGTTATTGTAATTACTTTTTTCCTATTGCTGGCCAATGAGTGAACCATTCGAGTGATGCTGTGAGTTGCAGCGTATGTGTGAGGCTGTTCAGGCACGCAATATGATTTATGATTAATTATTACAACCGGAGAAAATTATTTGTCGTGTATTTTTAGCTTTGGACGGGCCTGGTGACGGTCCTCCGGTCGCGAATTCCTCTTTAGACGTTATTTTTTCATTTTACAGAATTACTGAGTTGTGATACGAGAAAGCTGGGGCAGCGACAGCAAGACAGGGACAGTCTAGGGTTAATTTTATTTCTTTTCATTTTTTTCTCTTTATGCCCAACCTTCTCTCGCGCCTTCTTATTACTTCTTCGCTAACGTAATTGAAGGATCTAAAAGTAAAGAATATGCATAAAAATTTTATTTCGCTGAAAATGAAACCATGTGG
Organism: Maconellicoccus hirsutus; assembly: GCA_003261595.1. Lineage (NCBI taxonomy): Eukaryota > Metazoa > Arthropoda > Insecta > Hemiptera > Pseudococcidae > Maconellicoccus > Maconellicoccus hirsutus. Next base: position 12,921 of record QBDW01005750.1, on the reverse strand, counting down.
CAGAGGGCAAAATTCCAAGTTGAACTGCGCAAACCGCACTCAAATCGGTTTATTAGGACTGGAGAAAATGAACAATGATTTTGTTCCGCGGAACACGTAGAAACTTTATGCGCGCGCAACTTTTCCGTGACGTCACATCCTCGTGTTTAAATGTGAACGTGTTGTACAGGGAAAAATTCTGAGTTGAATTGTGCAAACCGCACTCGAATCGGTTTATTAGAACTAGAGAAATTATTGAACAATGATTTCGTTCCATAAATCATATAGAAACTTTATGCGCGCGCAACTTTTCCGTGACGTCACATCTTCGTGTTTAAATGTGAACGTGTTGTACAGGGAAAAATTCTGAGTTGAATTGCGCAAACCGCACTCGAATCGGTTCATTAGGACTGGAGAAAATGAACAATGATTTTGTTCCACGGAACACGTAGGAACTTTACGCGCACGCAACTTTTCCGTGACGTCACATCCTCGTGTTTAAATGTGAACGTGTTGTACAGGGAAAAATTCTGAGTTGAATTGTGCAAACCGCACTCGAATCGGTTTATTAGAACTAGAGAAATTATTGAACAATGATTTCGTTCCATAAATCATATAGAAACTTTATGCGCGCGCAACTTTTCCGTGACGTCACATCTTCGTGTTTAAATGTGAACGTGTTGTACAGGGAAAAATTCTGAGTTGAATTGCGCAAACCGCACTCGAATCGGTTCATTAGGACTAGAGAAATTGAACAATGATTCCGTTCCGCGGAACACGTAGAAACTTTAAACGCGCGCAAGTTTTCGTGACGTCACATCCTCGTGTTCAAACGTGCACGAAGCGTGCATAGATTAGGATTTTCGTAATTTTCTCAGTTTCTGTTTGAGATACGTGAATTTTGAAGAATACAGTTTTTATTTAGAATTTTCTAAGGAATTCAATGGTTTAAATGTTTTTCCAATAGGGACAATTGTTCAAGAACCTGACGTCATAAACTGCGTTTTATTCAAGATATTCATAATTGATGGAATCGGCGAAAGCAGAACTTTGAAGTGATTTTTCTCAAGTTCTACTCCACTGATTTGAGTACGGTTTGCGCTGTTTAACTCAGAATTTTACTCTCTACCGCATATTTAATTTTCAGCAAAATCTATTTTCTGCGCATGTTGTAACAAATAAATTAAAATTATGTCTTCTGCACTACCACATGATTTGTTAAAATTATCTATTTAAAACGAAAAAAACAAAGTTTTGATAAACTTCAAGGCTCATTATAGCAATATTCATCAAACAGCGAATCTCGCAAAATGACCTTTCAATTTCGTCGAGCCTATTCTTTTGAAATCTTGCTGGAAAACTCTGCGTAGCAGATGAAACAGCGAAGCCGCACAACAAAACCATATCCGCTTCCATCTCACGATACATACGCAAATACTTCTCCGAAAACTGAACCGTCACTGAAGTTGCCGAATCATTTCTCATAATTTTCAAATCACTCGATCATTATTTTTAATTAACGATATCGTGGCGCACGCAGTTGAGAGTGTATCGACGAAGATGGACGGAAGAGTCGGCATGGGAAGAAATATATCGCACACTCGTGCTATCACTTTGTAACTGACAAGACATCCAATAAAGTTACAAATCTTTGTTGGCCACGTTTTACGATAAATTTTTACGATCGTGACCTATAATACGGCAATTATATGGTAAACGCGTTAAAAAGCTCTTAATCGGGTAAAAATTAAACTCGACGCGCGTCTCAGGCATGTTTTACGCGTTTGTAAATCTTTTTAGCGATTATTTTATGGTAAACGTTTCGATACAGGCGGATGACTCTTGGATGGCTAAAAATTGGTAATTTCTTGGAGATCGTGACAAAAGTACGATTTCAGTACATCGGAAAAGCTGTCAGTACGTTTTGAAAAGCATGCTTCCCGCGGTGCCACACCAAGCTAGACATGTCTGGTGAAAGTCTGCGGCCATGTACGATCAGATTTTTATCGCCATTATCGATAACGTTCGTTATAAAATGCTCGTTACGATAAAGGGTAGAAAAAGAGGAAGAAAATCAATCAAACTCGCTTTCTATTCTCGATCATGTACACGATCGCGCAACGGCGCCGATATCAAAGCGAAACGAAATTTCTGTTTTCTTGGCTCGATTGCGCATTCGTATCGAATCTCGAACATTTCCATATAAAGTTGATAATAAGCAAAGGCCACGTTCGCCGCGTAAATCGGAAACGATACGTGTATCGATAGACAGGAAACATGCTCGGTCTCCGCACAAAAAGCCCGTCCTCTGTGCCCTTATTACATTCACAAATAAGTACGCTAAATCGAGCACTACGTATCCTCTTTACGGTTCTCAAAACCCGGTTGTGTTTGTATTTATAAATCATCTTGCGTACTCCGCTTTGAAAATTACGTCGTCTTCGGACGTGAATTCGAGATTTAAGGTATTCAACCGTGACACCGAAAACAGGTGCTTCGAAGAGCCTCCGCGACAAAATATTAATCGCTCGATGCTTCTCTTAGGAATCACTGCTTAGAAAAACTCGACAGTCGTCACAGAATGCACAATGCAATTCATGTTATGCGGCCATCTACCAAGATAACAATCACACCTGACATTGATATATTCAAAAAGAAACTAGCTCTTGTCAGCTTAAAAACAGTCCTTTATGCGCATCTGACTTTTTCTTTTTTTTTCATTTTCGTTTTACATATCTACGGCGTCGTATGATTCCTGATTCGATTACTCGTTAGGTTTTTTTCCTACTTGGAATCAGCATACTTTGGTATTTGTTATTAGAAATATATATTTAACGCGAATTTCCGAATTTCAAGCCCTCTCTCTTAAGAACATGTGCAAGAACAGCAATTGATGCTGTATACTTCAAACAAAATGTATCCCGGAGTCATCATTGTGGTTCTCAAGTTCCTGAAGTTTACAATGACCAATTATTTCTCAATCAGCGTCCTCTGTTCAAAAGATTTCCTTTTTCTGATCACTAATACTATAATAACCGCTGAAGAACCCAATTAGGTTAATTAACGAGAAAGGAGGGAGTGCGCACTCCCTCCCAAAACACTCCCTCTCATCAAAATAACTCTCGCTGTTTGAAATTTTCAGAAAAAGTTACAATCCACTCAGAATCACGACAAATTTATTTTGTTTTTGTTATTGATTCAAAATACCTTCAAAGATATCCACAAGGTCAATGACTCTTCTTTCATGAAGCTTTCCTATATTTTCCTTAAAAGAGCTTCCAATTTATTTTACTCTCAATTATATTTTTATACCTCGAAGAATGAAGAAAATTACCAATACTGTGTACGCTGCAAAGGTCATTGTCCTGTTACACAAAAATTCACTCCTTTGAGCTCTCCTCATTTCTATTTACCAAACCAGTACAAAGAAAACGTCGCTAAAAATCCAACTTTCTAACCCACCATGCAAATCACCGCAGCTGGCAAAACTTTGAAAATACTTCATCTCAGGTGTCAAAAAAATTAACGAGACTTTCTCCATTTCTGGACTCGCGACTGTGCTAAAAAGAAAAATGAACCATAAAGTTACACAATATGAAAAATCCTTGAAAGGTTATCCCATCTGTTAGAAACAGTTCGACGGTTCTTTTTTACGGTTCGATGGCTTCCTGTCTGATATCTAGGTTTTGATTACCATCGAGCCGATTATCCGGTAATTTGGTTACTTTTTCCTGGTTCATCTTCAAGACCTGTTTTCTATTCGAATGCTACTTGTAGCGGATCGTAAGAGTGAAACCACCGGGTACTTTTAAATTCAATGACAAGTTCAAAATGTTACGCGGCAACGACAATGAACTTATCGATTTATTACCATTAACGAGTTCGCTTTGGGATAGTTTTTTTTCATTTTTTTTTCTATTTTTGTAATGCCTTAAAGAGGGAGAGAGAGACTTGTGCTGTATGTGACTTTATGGTAGAATTTTATATTGATTTTTATCCGTAAAAAATATATTTAACTTTTCCTGATTTTTGGAATTTTTTAATTAATTTTTTGTAAATTTTTTCAAATTTATTGGACTCAAAATTGCTCTAAAAAATTAAACAATTTCTATCAGAATTTTGATGATAAATTTCTCAAAAAACCAATCATATTTCCTAAAAATTTTGTACTTCCACTTCCAAAAAAATTCCAAAATAAAATCGCGGACCTCGTATTACCACTACACAATAAACTCATAAAATATTCATAACAGAACATGAAAGAAAACCACTTTTAGACGTTTTGCAACGCACATTGCCTCCGCTTTGATGTAGGCACAGACATGTTATTTGTTTTGCATATCGATATTCCGTGCAAATGCAAAATTAGATTTTAATTTCATTTACATCGCTGTAGTTTGCTCATTAATGTTAAAAATAAATTATTTTCCACGCAATTGCGTTTTGTCTCAATTAAACGATTCGTTTTCTATTTTTGTAGTTATTTCCTTTTTTTGCTTTCTTTGTCACTTTTATTCCGTTCAACTTCGAAATACATAATTACCTGAAAAGTTCATGTCGTGTTTCTGGCATATAATTTTATTGTTTTATCATTCATTAATTTCTTTTTATATGATTTTATTTTCTCATAAAAGAAAACTCCCGGATTTTATGTTTTCGAGTTTCGATAATATTGGTTAATTGTACAATTTTGTTTCATGATTCTAATTCATATATAGAATTATAAATATCTCGCGAACGACTGATTCAAATGTGAGATATAATAGAATGTAATTTATAGCACTTTTTTCGCTTTTTAAATAATAGTATTATAAATTTTTCACCAGAATGCGTTGTTATTGAGGAAAATTCAATTAAACATTGTAAAAAAAATATTAATTCGTCACCAAAGAAAAAAATCCGGTAAACATTGAAATTATTTTTCTGATATTACCGTTCAAAGTTACTGAAAATAAAGAATAAAAAGAGCACTCCCACTCGTTGTTATTTTGCTGTGCACAACTTACCAAATTTGAATTTCTCCCTTCATGAATATTATCCCATCTTACATCTATTTCCTCTTCCCGTCTATCCTTCTACATAAGCTTCATTCTTTGGTATTTATTAGACTAATTAGAGGAATTTCTCTGACCCGAGAAGTACATTGGTGAAAAACGTTACGGTTAAATTCGGAAGTTAGCAGTGCATCCGCACAGTGTAATTATTTGTGCAACTAGACGCGCTGCTTAAAACAAACGTATAATTAGGCTGCTTTTATATTCGAGCGTAGGTACGTGTCAAAGAGTAAATTTCAATAGCACCGAAGGTACTCTTGTTGAAAATCATTCACGATTTACTTGAATGAACTTCAAACAAAAGACTTTATTACGCGACGAGATTGAAAATGAAAACCAACGTAGTTTAAAATACGACTATCTACTTATAAATACATTATATGATATTACATAAATACAAAATATGCCTCGGTGTATTTAATTATGCGAAAATATAACTGTTAATTGTTATAAAATGTAAACACGTAATATTACACGGGAAGCGAATGTATTACGGGATCTAGGTATTTTAATTTCGTCGGTTACAATTTTCCACAAACCGGGTAAACTTACGGTTTATGGTTTGAAGTATTTAATGATCGATTTAAAAATGCTTTTCGACGTGATGCAAACCAACATCGTAAAGGTACAGTTATCTAAAATCGGGCATCTTGGTTGTAAATTTAAACCATTTGTGTTTTTCGCTACAATCACTAACGATTCATGGTTTTGGAAACAATTATTAATGCGTTCCTTTGGTATATTCGGTTGAAATGCGATTGTCGCGGATTGGTAATTTATCATCGGCGAATTTGGGCCGATTCCAACGCAGCGTCCTTGAGTTAAACGTGATTCGCGGTCAGTTTCTGAAAATTTTCAGTAGCTTCAAAAACGACATTTTTAATCGAGTTTGAATTTGAAATATAAATTGATGATGTAGAATCGTGTTGGTGGACACGATCAAGTACAGGGTGTTCTGTAAAATCAACGTGAGGATGTCATGTTTGGTGCAAGTTGCTCCTAATATAATTAAAGAGGATGGATGTTTTATTGAATTGATTTTCACGTTAAAAAATGCATATCCAAATCTATTAATTATTTCAGTTGATGCTCTTGTGTATATTTAATAACTTGGAAACGTCCAAATAGTCGTGGATGGGATTTTTTCTTCGCTTAAAAATATCTAAATCAACTAATCATTCAGTATGCTCGTTATTTGGCGATTTAAATTTCAACATCGTAGCAAATTTATTTATTCACTTGAAAAATTCTACCAAGATGTGACCCACGTAAAACTTTAGCTCTGCTACCTACGTAAAGAATAAAAATACGTATATATAACTCACACGATTCCGAACGTACTCGAACATGTCCGAATAGGACTTAAACAGATTTCGAATTTCGTGTGTCACCAGACTCAATCAAGTATTTTTTTCATTCATATAAGTCAACAGTTCCTGGAACGCACACTGCACGGCCGGTTATCTCATATGGACCAATAAATCATGGAACTATTATTTATGATTATAGTTCCATGCAATAAATACTGTAGTTTTAGTTCACCAGAGTGACACCATCAGCGCCACTATTTTTATGAATAAAATATATTTGACTTAGTTACTGTTTCCATTTTCTTCATCTTAGAAAATGATTTTGTTTTCAGTGTTGCAGAGCAGAAGGGTAAGGATGGGTCACATTTTGGAAAATAAAAATAAACCAACTAAAAAAAAAGAAACAATACATGCGACAGTGGCGCTAATTGACTGCGGTGTCATGCTGACAAATTAATTTAACGTCACAGATGAAAAAATACAGCACAATAATTTACTATTGAGATGCCTATCTATTTTAAAGGTTGTTCATTATACAATTTTTGAGACTTTGACACGATGGTATACATGTCACCAATGTACGCTTATGTAGTGGTTAATAACACACTTTATCTAAGAGTAGCAAACTACCATTTCTGGAAAGACTGTATACGGAGGTGAAATTTTTTAATTTCCATCTAAGACTTGATCTTGTCAAAAAAAGAAATCGAGAAAAAGTGTTCTTCAATTAAAATTCTCCTTTGAATTTTTCTTTTTAGTTTTTTTAATTGAAGTAAAAATTAATGCAGAATTTATTCCTCGTCTTTTTTTTAAAGAGAAACACCCTGCTGCAGTTTGAGCCCAATTTGTGGCATCACTATACTAAAAAAGGGAAGTAGTGACATAGTCAGGAAATCAGGAGTTTGTACCTCTTCCTTCAGTATCAACTGAAAATTTGATAATAAGTCACATAATTCAATGACACAATATTTTATGTCACAAAATTATCACAAATTGTTAAGTTTTGCCCAAAATGAAAGTAATAACGAATAATTTTTTGGTATAAAGCATCTTTCTCCTCCCTCATCTCTCTTTTTACTACAATTCTGAAAACGCTACTAAATGGGAAGCACGATGAAGAATTTAAAAAAATTGCTTTTCCATGTTCCATATTATTCCCACTTCAATTCAACAGATAGGCAACCGTACACGTTTTTTCACTTCTTAGTACGACTTACTTGAAATTATTATGTAAATTACATTTCTCTATAAAATTCTAAATTTTTTATATCCGATAACAATGCAGCTCCTTCATTTTGTGAAATAGGCAATGTATTTTTATGCCCGAAAAACACTTTTTTAATCGCGTTCTCAAATTTTATCCGCCATCAAAATATTGTCAACGTCACACGAAACGCCCAAATTGACATTCATTGGATCTTTTTTTTTACGATCGTGTACTCGCAAAATAGCAAAATTACAAATGCCAACGATCGGAAAATTCCACGTTATTCTGGCTTTTTCGTAAAATCACCCGAACCTAGTAAACTGCTGGAAACGAAGTGGGAACGTTTTATGAGCCTCATTTATGAACTTAGGATGAAAAATTTTATTAGTGTCGTTTTCAGAATTTAATTTTCGGTTGAAGCGATGCAATAAACGTCGGCGAATTTACACGCAGAGGTGACGTAGTTACACGCGATTATTGAAATGTAAAATTTATCGATATATTTACCTTTCTGGCTAAAAGCATTTTTAATTACGCGGTCGCAAAAATACGAAATCCGATTTACGATCATGCAAAAGAACAATCAAGGCTCGATCGAGTAACGATAAAAAAATTCGGAATTTTGTAACATACTAATTAAATTTTCATCCACGTACTTGGCTGTCGAGACGGTAACGAAGTTATTGACACTGGTAGCCGAATATGTAATATTTCAGAGGGACGCTTAAAAAATATCGAACGAGGTGTTCACTTTGAGAGTACATATAAGGGCACTACGACTGCCCAAAAATTACACCGTTGAATTAATAATTATACGTTGAAATAATTCAAAATATCCACTCACCTAAGTAATCAAATTAGGGAAATTTTCATGTTACACTTAACACAATATATTTCGCGGATACGTCGCGAAAACAAGTTTAAAAAATCGAATTCACTCGAAATACGTTAAATTAAATCCCGTTCAAAAATCATAATCGCGAGTAACGGCACCTTACGCTGCACAGAAGTAGACTGATACAGTCGAACAGGTATAAACAGAAACACGAGAGAAATGGACAGGTGAGTTATTACTCGTATTCCCTCCTCTTGGCGCGATCCACTAGACGATGCCGGTTCGTATGGAAATACATCGTCGCTATTTTGTCGATGGCTATGCTACTTGGCGAAATTTTTCGTGAAAAATATTTCACCGGAGTTATCGTCATGATCTACTATGAACTCTGCCTATATGTAATTTTTTCACACGTGGAATTCAGAGGAGGATTGAAATATAGTTGATTTAGGGATTTTCAGATATTCGCGCGAAGCGTACTCGAGCGTTTATCGAGAAATTCGACGCTAACGTCAGCATTATAGTAACAGAGGAGATGGTTTTCGCGGTATTATGCCATCGCCTCGTAAATTGTCTTTCTTATTTGAATTCTTGGAAAAGTCCGCTGTCTTGGATATTATTAGATATGGCGTCGAGAAAAAACAACTTTATTTTGAAATACTATTAATAAAATATTTCAGCTTTCATTCTTACCTGTCGAATAATTATTTTTGTGATATTTTTGAAAACTTAATTGAACATAATCTTTGTATGATTGTAAATTTATTTTTTACACATTAATAAACTAGTATTGAAATTAATGATAATTTTATCTTTATATTTCATTGGTTATTTTATTTGATCTGCGAAAAGAAACATGCATAAAAGGAATGTGTGAATTGGGAGGAATATGAGGAATAAAAGAAATGAGTAAATGCGAGAAATACGAGGAATAAAAGGAATGAAAGAATTGCACCAAAAATATGAGAATTGATAAATGTGAGGAATAGAAGGAAAGTGCAAATTAAGAGGAATGTGTGAAACGGGAGGAATACAAGGAATAAAAGGAATGTAGAAAATACAAGGAATATGTGGAATATGAGGAATGCATGAAATGTGAAAAATACGAGGAATAAAAGGAATGTGCAAAAAACAAGGAATATGTGAAATGAAAAGAATGTGCAAAATGTGAGGAATATGTGAATTGAGAGGAATATGAGGAATAAAAGGAATGTGCAAATACGAGAAATATATGAAATGTGAGAAATACGAGGGAAAAAAGGAATGTGCAAAAAACGAGGAACTTGTGAAATGGGAGGAATATGAGTATTGAAAGGAATATGCAAAATATGAGGAATGTGTGAATTGGGGAGAATATGAGGAATAAAAAGAATGTAAAAAATACAAGGAATATGTGGAATATGAGGAATATATGAAATGTGAGAAATACGAGGAATAAAAGAAATGGGTGAATTGGGGGAATAGGAGGAATGTATGAAATGTGAGAAATACGAGAAATGAAAGGAATGTGCAAAAAACGAGGAATATGTGAAATGGGAGGAATATAAGAATTGAAAGAAATGTGCAAAGTACGAGAAATGTATGAAATGTAAGCAATACGAGGAAAAAAAGGAATGTGCAAAAAATGAGGAATATGTGAAATGAGAGGAACATGAGAAATGAAAGGAATATGCAAAATATGAGGAATGTGTGAATTTGGAGGAATGCGAGGAGTAAAAGGAATGTGCGAAATACGAGGAATGTATGAAATGTGAGAAATACGTGGAACAAAAGGAATGCGTGAATTGGGGGGAATATGAGGAATAAAAGGAATGTGCAAAAAATGAGGAATATGAGAAATGAAAGGAATATGCAAAATATGAGAAATGTGTGAATTTGGAGGAACACGAGGAATAAAAGGAATGTGCAAAATACGAGGAATGTATGAAATGTGCAAAATATGAGGAATGTATGAAATGTGAGAAATACGAGAAATAAAAGGAATGTGCAAAAAACGAGGAATATGTGAAATGGGAGGAATATGAGAAATGAAAGGAATGTGCAAAAAACGAGGAATATGTGAAATGGGAGGAATATAAGAAATGAAAGGAATGTGCAAAGTACGAGAAATGTACGAAATGTAAGCAATACGAGGAAAAAAATGAATGTGCAAAATATGAGGAATGTATGAAATGTGAGAAATACGAGGAATGAAAGGAATGTGCAAAAAACGAGGAATATGTGAAATGGGAGGAACATGAGAAATGAAAGGAATATGCAAAATATGAGGAATGTGTGAATTTGGAGGAATACGAGGAGTAAAAGGAATGTGCAAAATACGAGGAATGTATGAAATGTGAGAAATACGTGGAATAAAAGGAATGTGTGAATTGGGGGGAATATGAGGAATAAAAGGAATGTGCAAAAAATGAGGAATATGTGAAATGGGAGGAATATGAGAAATGAAAGGAATATGCAAAATATGAGGAATGTGTGAATTTGGAGGAATACGAGGAGTAAAAGGAATGTGCGAAATACGAGGAATGTATGAAATGTGAGAAATACGTGGAATAAAGGAATGTGTGAAATGTGAGAAATACGAGAAATAAAAGGAATGTGCAAAAAATGGGGAATATGTGAATTTGGAGGAATATGAGGAATAATAGGAATGTGCGAACTACGAGGAGTATGCAGAATATGAGAAATGTGTGAAATAAGAGGAATAGAGGAATATGCGGAAAGGGCAAGTGCACTCAGTTTTTCAGTGTATCTCCACGATTACGTGATTACAGCGGTACATCCGAAGGAAATTATCTAAATTTTATGAAAATAAAGGACTGGCACTGAAATTTTCTTTCTAATGTAACTCGATATATGAAAATGGCCTCATAACCGGAATATTATCGACCTAAACATATTAGTTAAGGTAGTCAAGACTACCGCGTATTTTATATTCGTAAACTAAACATTTTCCAATATCGCACCTCAATATGTCAACACGTATGTGAAATATTTTACCAAATACGTGACTACTTGTTGATACCAAGGTACCCCTTCATTACTAAAGTAGAGCATACTCGCTAAAACTACATACCCTTCGCGAATTCCACGAACTTGCAAACTAGACCGAAATATATTTTCAATGTTACGTTATTGAACTTTTCGGCGTGACGGCGCGAGGTTCATCGAACAGATCAACGTCCTGAACTACTCCGAAAAGACTTTGAAAGTAGGGCAGGATAATGCGACCTGGTTTATTATATAGAGCAAAAAAGGATAAAGATTGTAATCCGTTTAACCTTTCGGGATTGAGTTTTCTTTTAAACACAAGACGTCGTCGTGGTCAGATTTAAAGGTTTGGTAACCCGAAATTTAGACGCGGAAGTAATTAAACTTGGTTTGGTGTAATGGCGAAACTGGCGAAAATTATTGAATTTTAATTATCGGGTACTCGACAGAGTGACTCGTGCGGAATGTTAATTTTCAACGAATGCCAATGTCTCATTAATTCAACATTAAACGCGCTTAAAAACTGTACGAGTACGCGTCTGCTTGTCGCGTATTTCCATGTTGCGATGGCGACTCAGAACGCCCTTAGAATTAATTATCCCGCTTGTGTCGAGTCCACTTGGGAAATTCTTTCAAACGAGATCTTCGAACAGTAGGTGTAGATTTGCCGATCGTTGGTTTCCCGCAGCAAAGGCCCTCGTGAGGTTTTGTGGGCTCAAGGCTGCGCAATTGGAATTCGAAGAGGGTCATTTTTGGTGGCTAATAACGTGACTTGTCGAAAATAACGGTGATAGCTCGAGCACGTTGGACGAGTCTTGAGATAAACTCACATTCGCGTGGAATATTTCCCGAGTAGGAAATTTGGAAAGCCGTCTGATGTTGCATAATTTATCATCGCGACTACTTTTCTCTTTTGTTGTACATGTCGACGATTCCACGAAATGGCGTATTTGTATTTTTATTCGGAACTAGTTTTCTGTGGATCTGTTTTCACGTGCCTTTGCTTATAATGGCGTATTAAGATCGAGCAATAAATAGGCGTAGGAGGCGTGACAAAATTAGCGTTCTGGTGAAGTGTATGAGATAACGAAATGTTAAACGACGGTGATAGTGTTGCCATCGGCTGTTCGATATCTTCCACGATGCGCGTCTTAGTCGATTCGCACTATTAAACCGAGTCAGCGTCTGCAGAAACCTCCGTTGCGATTTCAAGCTCGTAAAATTGTTTTATTAGGGAGCTCGACCTTGTACATGGAAATACTTTGATGTCGCTATGGTTTTTTCCTCGTCTTGATTCTCTTTCTGCAACGTGTTTTAATGGCTGCCGGGTACTAGGTTCACTCTGAACTAGATGGATCCTGCCAATGATGGAATTGTTGCCGTTTTGACGACTGTGTTATGCGTGTTCTTCTTAGTTCGTAAGTGCCGCGTACCACAGAGATATATGGTCTGGGTGAGTGATTAAGGTTCGTCCTTCCCCCCAGCGGCCGTGTTTTTTTTTTTAATGTAAATATCAAAATAACAAAAATAGAACAAATTTGACTAAGA
>QBDW01005745.1:0-54692 GCA_003261595.1 Maconellicoccus hirsutus | reverse complement strand
AGAAAATTTTGAAATTTATCCTGCGAAAGAAAATATTTAATTTTTTTTTCAAAATAATGACATATTTGCGAGGTTGGTTATATTTCGCAACTTATCGAAAGCTATGGACCACGTGGGATTTAATGAGGTTCAAAGTTTTAAAAGTCCGTACGTCACATGGTGAATTGTACTTTGTTCAAAATCGGTGATTTTTTTATCAGGAGCTGGCGTCTGGTAGGTATCAAAAGTTAGTTGAGAGGTGCATAATGGTGTAATCGATGTTTTTATGATATTGAACGTAATTCTTATCAATTTCATCGGTTTGGCGGTAAAATTAACTAGGTATTCATATTTGAGCTTTTTTCGCAAAACTAGGGATGACTTTGAAGGGAAAGTTTTGAAACAGTTGTTGGAAATTGAACGAGAAAATTTTTTTTTGAATTTTTTTCCTATGTACTTAAATTTTGCCACAATTTTGCTTCATGTTAGTTGGGGTGTTTCTGTTGGGTTTGGGATGACTTTGAAGGGGAAATTTTGAAACAGAAGTTTTGGTAATTAAATGAGGAGCATTTTGTGTAATAAATATTTTTTCTCGCGTCCTTGATTTTCATCATAATTTTGCTTTATTTCATTTTGGGTGTTTTTGTAAGATTTGGGGTGACTTTGTTGGGAAAATTTATTTTGCAATTATCAAATTACGATATACTATATATAGTATATATATCTCCCCCCCCCCCATCATCTTCCGATCTTTTATTTTAATATTTGCATATGCAGTATTTTATATTGAAATAATTGCATGATTTCTGTGTAATTTTAGAAGTTTTGGTATTTGGCTTAAAAATAGAAGCCCTTCAATTTCAAAGTCGGCCAAATTTGAAAATGACTGAATTTGATATTCTTTTTTTATCACCCTGTAATACTCGTGCACTCATACATTATATTACTCTTGTTCTTTATTATGCATAGTTTTTCCGCTTGATTTTAATTCGTTTTAAAGCACAAAATTTTACCAACTATTTAAATAGTTTTCCATTGTCGGCTCTAAAAACCGCAGAGTTGAAGGCCTTAAAATAAAATTAAAAAAAAAGTATTTTCCTGAAAAAAGATGAAATTTTTACATATATAGAAACATATATATTTAAAAAAATGAGTAACTATCGAAAATCACACAGTTTGGAGATTTTAATCATGTTTACAACACTATAGGAAAAAATCACTTTCAAAACCCTTCGTCATTTTTGAAAATTCACAAAAAAAAAGCTTCATTTTCTTTTCTTTGCATTGCGCTATTTTTCACTATAACGCAATCTGCGATCTTTTCCATGAAAAAATCATTCCATGGGTATTTCCGTTTCACTTTCTTTCCCAGTTTCGTCTATCATTCTATCTCGAAGGCGACGAATAATTATGACACCGTAGAAAAGAATTGCTAAAATTTGACACTCGGTTAAATTGCAAAATTGATGATTTCAAGTTTGTAGAACGAGCTGGGATACCAACCTGACTCGATAATAAGAGATGAAATGATTGTTAATGTGTAATTCAACTTGAACCTGTCGATTGAGGTGGTTAGAATTGGACCTCCACATGCCATTCCAACGGTCGTTACTAAATTATGAGAGAGTATATGACAAACGGTTATTATCAGGATGAAAATACCTTTGCAGATGATGGAAAATATGAAGTAGTAGATGGTGTTGTTCATTAGTGGAGGAATTTTCTGTAAAATAATTAAAAATTATTTGGGTGGTGGAAGGGAAGCTCGATGTTTAGAATTAAAATCGAAATTAATGCGAGATTTTTAAAATAAGTGATTTTTTATGCGTTTTCCATTGATACAAAAAATTAGCCAGGCCTTTTTTTTTGTAAATTTTCGACATTTTCGAAATTTTTTCTGGAGTGCTGCATGCTCCGGGCCCTAACCGAGAATTATCAGTTTTTTGAGATGACGTAATTTTTCTTACAACAAATCTGGGAACAGCTCGAGAAAAGTTGATTTTTTTTATCACGTCTCAAAGCGTAACTTTCGTATCACCCCATCGTTGTTTTCTTTTCTAAACACGCTGTGGCAGAAGTGTTACATCGTGTGTGATTCATTGTAACTCTATTCACGTACCTTTTCAATTGCTAGTATTCCTGACGTCGAAGCTATCGCTCCATACAAACTCCATAAAATATAAAAACACAAACTACACTTCTGCTTTGCATCTTAAACAAACAAAATGGCGTTAGTGACAAATTTAAAAGTAGTAGTCTTACAAATAAAAACACTTACCTGTGGGTATATCTCCGAAAAGATGAACCACGTATAATATCGTTTCCAAAGAGTTTATTATCTACAAGGAACGTAAAATTTAATAAAAAATACCTAAAATTGATTCCTCTATTTTATCATTTACCGTGGAAATACACAACAAAAGTAAGGCCTCCGTTCGTAAAGTACAACAATAATTTGCCATTTTGAAATAAATTAATATGAACTGACAACTGAACACTTGTGACTAGAACGATTTTTTCAAACGAATACTATTTTCTGCTTTGAACAGAAATGTTCACGAGGTTTAACCTGTTACGGGTATGTTGGTGTTATGTATGATTTTTATCAAAGTATGAAATGTATACATCATTGAAATACGATAAGAATGAAAGGAAGTTAACTTCGTAAATATTACGTTAAAGAAATATAAATAAATGACTCAAGCACTCGATGAATCTTTGTAGTAAAAGAAATCTGGTCATTAATGGTTTTCATGAACGGAATTATAAGGTGGAGAAATTTATTTTGAGGCCAAATAAAGAGGTAAATGTTGAATTAGTATTGTACTTTGGATTGTTAAACCTGTTGTAACATGAAGTACTTCATATATCCCACAGATAGAGTAACTGTGTAGAATTTTATCGGTTTTAAAATGCGGCACAATTTCGATTCACTCAAATGCGGATTTCTTTGTGAGACTTTGTGGCAACTTGATTTTTGAAACAATCTTGCCAATATTTTTGAATTTTTCAAAAAAATTGTATCACCACAAATAAATCAAGTCCTTGTCGTAACTTGGGAGAAGAATTTATTTTTGAGGCCAGTGAAATTAAAAAAAAAATTGCCATCTGCCATCATTATCTACTTATTTCAAAGATCAGGTGCGTGGTTTATGAGCAGATGTACAAAAATAATTGGCTTATTTGATATGACGAAGTATGTTTGGGTACCCCACCCAACTTTGATGTCTATACAATCATGCATTGTATATAAGTGATTCTTTTATCAGTTGAGTTCTCTAAATTAGTATGACTAATTGTTAGTTCCATTTTCTGCAAATGATACAAATTGATATAAGTGAAATGAAACAAACTTACAGAAAGATCAACATACTTGCATCCCAAATCTAATATGTCAATGGAATGGAATGTGGTGGTGGATTTTCTAAGGCTCGAAAACAATAACAGAAATTCAGCATGAAGTCGATGGCATCGCGCTGTAGAAAAAGAAACTGAAACAAAAAAAACTTCAATATAATGTTATGAAGTAAAAATGCAAGAAAAATACAGGTACTTACGTGTTGAAACCAGGGAACAACCATCTTTGGTGTGATCTATTTGGAACTTCAAACAAAATAAATATTGAAACAGGAAAAAAAAGAAAAATACTACTTACATACTTCGGAATCTCTATCTCAAGTTGCGAATCAGGATGAAGGCAAAGTTGACTTGCTGCAAGAATAAGGAATTCTAATGCAAAAAAAAATTTTAGAAATATGAAGCAAAAACGTAAATGGAAATACTTACATTTGGAACATATGAAACCCATGTAAACCGAGAACAAGAACTGTCTTCAAAAATTTCTGCGTCGTGGATCATAATATAGAGACTGGTCCATCTTATATTCTAATAAAATGTGAAAACAAAAATTATATTAAAGAAAGAATATACTCACATTCCGAAGTTCTCAACGGCAATAAGAATTGGAAACAGCAAGTTGATTCCATCTCGCTATAGGTACAAAAGTTTGGAAAATTCTGAAATCAAATTAAAAAATAACTATTATCAAAAACCTTTTACAGTAAAAAATTTCAGGAAATAATAAACTTCCAAGAAAAATATTTGTACAAATATTTACCATCATCCCTTAAGATCTTGAAACATCGCATTCACCAGAAAATGGTTTTGGAAATCTTGATTATGCTCTTAAAATAGTACAAAGATGATATATTTCGACTTGAATAAATATGAGTAAAGACATACTACATACGTATGCAAGTTTTACATCGTCTGTACTTAGTGAAGGTTTTTTTTTAGGGGGGGAAACCGAGATTTCTTCATAGTAACAGGAAGCATCCTGAGACTATGTAGATATCTCGAAAAAACCCCTACCTTGTCCTTTTCAGTCTTCTCAAAATCTGAAACAAAACAAAAACAAACACCGCACTACACGGCATAATTAGGCAAGCAACAGAAGGAGATGTGCAGTAGAAGAAATGAAAAGAGACACAAACACAAAAAAGAAAGAAAGCATTAGAAAATATGTGTAGTAAACATGCAAGTGAAGCAGTAAATAGTTCAGGCATGCCAGTAAAATTGTAATAAGTGTTAGAATAGTACAACAGTTCAAAAAGCCGGACAGTTGACAGTTAAAACAGTTGACAAGTTGAAACAGGTTAAAGTTAAAACAGTAAAACCCCATGTTAAAAATAGTAAAAAGTAAAGCTGACAGCTAAGTTAAAGTTAATCCACTGGCGCGAAGAATTCCTGAAGCCTGAAATAGCTGGAAAATTAAAAAACATAATTAAAATTAAAACTTAAAATATATATAATCTTAAAACGAATATAATACGCGATTAAAACTAAAGCGCAGCATCCTTAAAATTTTGACCCTTTGCCTTAGCCCTTAACCCTTAGCCATCAATATGCCTCAAGCATGGGCTTACACCTTCGACCTCAGTCCACTTCAGCCACCCTAATCCGACTTACAAAGTCCCCCGAAGAGGACCCAGCACATGGGCGCTACCGCGACAGGCCTCCGCTTCCCAAGGCCTCCAGTATGAGTTCACACTCAAGACATATTGATCGAAAAAAGAAAACAAAGTACCAAAAGACCCGTGCTATGAGCACTCAATTGAACAAGATACCTGTGAATCACCTCTATATATACTTTTCTATATACCTTTCTCCTTTTCCAAAACTTTACCAAAAGTAGGGGTTACGAGAGGGATGTGCTAAAGCGAGGGAATTGAGGTGCATCTGTTTTTGTCTATCTTTCTCCTTTTCTAAAACTTTCCCAAAAGGAGGGGTTACGAGAGGGACGTGCAAAAGCGAGGGATTTGAGGTGCGTCTGTGTATAGTTCCAAAAACTACCCAAAGGGAAGGGACACTCAGGTGGGAGGTGCGCAGAAGTGAGAAATTTGAGGTGAACCTGTGTATTATAGAACTGTTTGAAGGGAGTAGTTGTATGACTTATATATTAAAGCTGTGATAGGGGTTTTGGAGGCAGCAAATAATTTTGGGAGTTATTCAGTCAGTGATGAATTCTCTTCCAATGTGGTAGGATATGTGATTTGTTCAAGGTTTTGAAAATAAATCTAACATACTAACATTACTAGTTTGACCATTACCTATTCTCATGATGAAATCAACATTTAGGACTAATATTGTTGGGCAAATATGTGTTTTTTGAGTATCGAACGAATGGGCTGGGAATTTCATCACGTCTTCTCTCCATTTTCCTTCAGCCAAAAAAGTTTTCCAGTTCCGCAGATATTGCTCAATTTGGGTAAAAATTTTAGTTTTTGTATAAAACACTAGAATCAAAAAAATTGTAACTTGCGGAAAAAATCAAAACAGGAAATTTAATTTTCTTCAAATTATAAGTGAAAATTTTCAGAAACTCGCAGCGCGCTCTATGTATGGTCTTATTTCCATTGACTGTCAAATTTTTCGAAATGTAGCTATTTTTAAAAACTCACATATCCACCTGCAACAGTTCCCTTGTCAGTTTTATTGTATTGATAAGGTTTTGTAATGAATAAACCAAGAACGAAATGAATTTATCTCGGCATTTAATTCCAAATTAAGACGATACACCTAGAAAGTAATTTATTGCAAGTAATTTTATTTAAACTGTCTCATGTCGTAGAGAGTTTACAGACGTTGAGTCGGTCAAATAATTCAGATAAGTAATTGGGTACATAATTTTATAAAATGGTTTTATTTATTTTTGTATTAAACGATAATGATATTCGAGCTTTTCTCCCCAAAGTGGCCTATTTTTCCTCTTGATTACTTTCCTTTTCCCAAAAATTAATTCTTTTGCTAACTATTCATCGTCTAATCAGGTACGCGATAATGAATTAATTGTGGGCTTCTTTTCCAAGTTGAAAAATTACGAGATGATGTTGTGGTGGAAATTCTATTCCTTTCTTCTGCTTCGTTTGGTTTGAAGTACTTATAATTTGGCTTGATTGCGTTGATGAATTCATGCAAAGGAGTTGATTTTTTTTGGGACACCTCTATAGTTTTAGGACCTCTCTTGGATGCTGGTTAAGTTGAAAATAAATGTTCATTGTTCTTGTATTATACTTCAAATTTTTCTTGTGGAATTAAAAACTTTTTTTACATTTTGATTTTTTAATAATTTTTCATTTGCATCGAAAGTAGGTCAATTTTTTTGATTAAGTATCTTAAAAAAAAATCGGAAAATTGAGAATTTCACTTGGGGAGTCTTTCAAAAGAATCATTTTCCTTTATAAATTGAAATTTTAATCTTTTGTTTTAATCTTAACGAGGTTTTATGTATCATGTATTTTTTCCAGCGCGATACGATGAATTTGCAAGATTCCTAGATGCTTGCTGTTGATCGCAAAAAAAATTGCAATTAAAATTATGGAAATTTTCACTTCTAGGGAGGCGAAAGGAACATGAAGGTTCACGTTGAAGATTACTGGCAATCGTAAGACCCAAAGATGGCTCTCGAATTTTTAATGGCAAATAAATGATGGCTTTTCCATCAGAACATTGCGATGTTGTGGACTGAGTTTGAGGTTCGAGATTTGGATTTTGTTATGTTTTTGCCACATCTAAGCATGTCTGTTATAAGTTGCATGAAAGGAACGCGTCTTCTTAGCAGTTTCCATTATTTTGCATGTTGTAATTCCGAACTGATAGATTTCAAAATAGGGATTTTGAGTGAAACCAATATTTTTTTTTGAAATTTCCCAAATGAAGTCGAGCTGTTTCTCATAAGCTGAAAATTTTCAATTTCTCTATGATCAGATTTGTCACTCGTCCAAAGGGTCAAGATGCTTTCGAAAGGAAATTTGATATTCTTTAATTTTGAAAATTACTATTTTCGCAAAAAAAAGAATCTTATGTAATTTCAAAAAATCCTGCTTGGTTTTATACGAGTAACTCACAAAGCTTCGTTTCTGTTAATGTCCTGCGACTCCTCTGGATTTTTTATTCATTTTTCAAGTTTTTTCTAAGGTATCTTGTTGAAAATTTCTTCATGCATACAAATCGAAATTTTTCAATTTTATTATTGTCCTGTAGACCCCCCCTCTTGCTATACATTTGTACATATATCTCGATGCTTCAATTTCAAAAAGTCATTCACCTTTATAGTCTCTCTTTCTCCCGTAGCTTTCCTTTACGCCGATTAAAGCCCCAATACTTGGTCTTTGAAGCGTTATGACAACAAAAGAACGCAGATTTCGATTCACACGTTTGTCTGAGCTCGCGATAGGTATTGACCTCGGTCAAGCAATCCTGCAAGGAGACACGCGGCCCGTATAATTGGCCGATTTGACGAAACCGGATGTAATCTTGGTGATGAAAAATGAAAGAATTTGCGGAAATAAACGACAGGATGTTATTTGTGTTAATACTCACACACACACGCAATACCGGTATATACTGAAAAAGTACGTTTGGCGTCTTCGAGCGGCATTATAATCTTCGGCGAGATTGAAAAATTAGGCATAAAGCCAAGAAAAATTCACCTACGTCATAGCTGCGCACGAGATTTGTAACCGTGTTTGTGTATTGCGCCCATGAATAAAAAAAAAAAAAGAGGCGTCGAGGCGAAAATAAAAAACCATTATGGGTAAATTTTCATCGACGAGAGAAGGACACCGAAGCGTGTGAATTTTTCAGCGAGCAAATTCTCATTACGAGATGGCCGCTAATTGTGGAATTGTATAGATGAATTACCAATACTACAAAAGGATTAGTGATCGTAGGAATTAAAACGAGACGCGGAGGGTGATAAACGAGGAAAAGCTAGAGGATTTTGCGCAAAATGCCAAAGCGCAGTATCGATTGTAACGAAACTCGGCGAACGATTCGGTTCGGTTTTAATTCGTTGCGAGCGTTTGGTCAGATGCAGACATGTGTTTGAACTTTCAAAGCACGAAGTATAACGTTCGTGCAGTTTGTTTGGGTGACTATGCAATGCGAATTTCTCCAGAGTTCTAAAATACACTATGAAACTATGTAGAAATATAGGTCGAGCTTTGAGTCTAAATTGGGTAATTTTTGAAGCCATTTTCTCCCTTTGCGAGGTGATAAAATGATATGTTTTATCGTCAATTACGTAACTTCTACGTATTTTGGGAGGCCTTTAATTTCATATCTAGCTTCTGTGTCGTCGTTTTAATTCGCTTTTATGATTTTATAATATCGTAGAAACCGCGATTTATTTTTCTTCATTATGTAAAATATCATCTGTACCTTATATACGTTAATTTTACGAAAATTACGCTTTTTACAAGGGTCTTGGATACGATCCAACGTTAATATTCAGATTTCACCAACATCCGAATCATATTTTAGGAATATTTCGCAAATTTGGAAACAATACTAAGGGGTAACGAGAAAATCCACCCTCTTCATATCATGAATTAACCCCGAAACACCGCCATCTAAATGGCACCGCCATTTAGTACCACGAATCCTTGAACGATGACATTTGAAAAAATTCTCACCCCTAAATGCCCTCCCCCTTCCTTGAAAACGCTAAAGCCAAAGAAATACACGAAATTTACGTTTATGGGTCAAGGTATCGAATATGTTTGAGGACACGTGCGTAAAAAGCGACTCGTTTTGGTGACTCCGCGCAAAAGAACGATTCCGCCCGAGTCTCCGAAGCGGGTTAAAAATACCTGACGTCGTTTGGCGATTCAGCCACGGTGGCCGTAGTTGTACGGAGGTGATTTGACACGGTTCTGTGTGTATTTCGGTGTTTTCGGTGAATAGATCCCGAAAGTGCATCGGGGATCTGGTGTTTTGTGTGTATTTGCGGCTTCGCGATCAGGTGTTTATGCGGTGTTAATTTATCGTCGAATTTATTCAATCCAAAATGACCGGTAAAGACGCGAAAGACGCTAATGGAGCTGGATACGAGTGGGAATACGCGAAAAAAATTGATAATCGGACTACAACTCAAAAGATACTTAATTTTATTTACGACCCGGAGACCCATGCTTTTATGGGACGCACTGCCAAGAGTTGGGGTTGGTATTATTTTTTTAAGGTGTATGCGAAGGGTGTAGTTTATGAAGCCTTTTAGTTCAATAGAAACACTTTCATGAGATTGTTTTTCTGGTCAGTTTTTTTACACCTAAAGTAGGCTATCGATTGGGTTAAGATGGCGGATTGTCGATGATATTGTAGTTTTTGGTTCAATTATTTTAATCGAGGTGATTTCGTGGCCTCGGATGTGCAGTACGGCAGAGGTGTTTGTATTTAAGATGTGTTTTTGGGTGACTTGATGATGCTGAAGTTTGGGTATTTAATGGGATTTTTATGTTTCGGTGAAGTTCCCTGATTAATTACTTTTTTTAGAAGCCTTTGCTCTGCTTAGTTGAGGGC
Organism: Maconellicoccus hirsutus; assembly: GCA_003261595.1. NCBI lineage: Eukaryota > Metazoa > Arthropoda > Insecta > Hemiptera > Pseudococcidae > Maconellicoccus > Maconellicoccus hirsutus. The sequence goes on along the minus strand of QBDW01005745.1, from coordinate 44,852 downwards.
TACGTTGAGATAATTGGTGAATGAAAAGCCCGCCAAAACTGCAATTCATTAAGTGGCTCGTGCATTTGAGATTAGATAAGATGTAATCTCGTCTTTTAGATCAATCAAAGGATAAAGAATTCCTTAAATTGAGATATTCTGTATTGTTTTTTATAAGGGGAGAGGAAGCGAGGAGATTGATATATCAGTCTCGTTATTTGTCTTATTTTTTATAAGGGGAGAGGAAGTGGGGAGGTTGATACATCAATTTCATTATTTTTGTGATAATAATTCTAGTTGACCAAGTCTGGAAAGGAGTTCTCAGGCATTTATTCTCAAAATTGATTTAATTTCCATAAAAATTGGAGCTTTTAATGAAAATGATGATGAGAATGTAATAATGAAGTAAGTTGTGCACTCATGTATGAAGTGGAATTGACGTATAGTTTGAGTAGGCATTGAAAAATTGGCTAAAAATTTAGTAATTTTTGAAAATCGATCAGAATAATATAATCAGAGAGAATACTACCCTTATTATTTGTATTTTTCCTGGAAATAATCATATTAAGATTTTATGGATTTTGGTTTGCTCGATTAGCGCCACAAACCACGTGGAAAAATCACATTTACTTCTTTCCCATTTATTAATTTGTTGAAAATAATAACTTGATACTTTCCCAAGTTACTCTCATTTTTGTTACATTGTTCCTCACTTAATTCTATATCATAATTTGCATTATTTTTCAAACAAGTCGACTCGTTTAGTCAACTTGAAATGAAAATCCAACTAAAAGGCTGTGAAATTTTTAATTCAATTAGTCCATTTTCGCACGTCTTGAAGAAGTCACGAGGAAGTTTCACCTGAATTTAATATTCAACGAATTTCAACGCTTTAAAATATCACAGCGGGAAATTTTTATATTCTTTTAAAAAACGGCCTGAAAAATTTAAAAGGTTATAGGATTTCAGTACCTTTTTAAATACCCCCGAAACAACTCGAAATTCTAAATTTCACCGAAGAGTCATGCGCCGGGGGAAAAAAAATCAAAGGTCGACAAAGCTACATTTGTAGCACTAAAGGTGTCATTAAACTTGAAAGTTTCATTGTGCTTCACCATTGTACCCATCAAAATGCAAAATTTTCACATGACCTTTTGATAGTTCGTTACCCTTGCCGCGAACAAGACGCCATTGCTTGTATCGATTCAAAGAACGATAATGCTCGTCACTTGCGAATACCCAAAAACTATGTTTTACGAAATTAGCTTCGCGGTGTCGTGAATTAGGTCATGTATATGATTTGCATATCTCTTGCGTTTAAGGCGCCGCATGATTTGTTATGTAACGCCTTTATTCCAAATAGGCTTTTCGCGTACTTTTGTTGCTTTTAACACGCGTTATGAAATGTGATTCGGTATTGATCGGAATTGAAACGCCGAATCGTTTCAAGAACCGGTGACAAATTACAATTGAATTTATCGTGAGGTTTTTGTTAAAAAGTCCTGTGGGTGTTTTTCTATATCGAGAATGTTATTGAATATTTTTCGCTGGAGATTTTGTTTCCGAAGTTTTCTCGTTTTCTGCGGTGCGATTGGGAATTGATAATTCGTTCGCGGTGATTCGAATGAAGGGTAGTGTCGTTCGTGGCGATGATCATGTTAGAAATATGAATTAGTGATGTTTCACATAACGAATAGTGGGAATTTGGAGCGGCGTATTGAAAAGGTCATGTGGGTGTTTTGCATATTCGAGGTACTGAAGGAGTTATTTTACTTGGAAATTTCGTAGTTCCTTGAATTTTTAGAGATAGGCAAGTTTTCAACGTAACTTTTTTTGTAGTTTATCATGCTACAAAAATATCAAGTGTTCGGTCATTTGAATCATTTGGTATGATTCGAATGAACGAAAATCTCCTTCTCTTTATAATAAAACTTTAAAAAAAGTGTGTAATTGAAGTGTAATCGATGTTATTGATAACACTAAAGACGTACTGCAAAAAAAAGAATGAATTTTTTACATATTTTTAATATTTAATAAGTTTTTGGATTTTGAAATTTCTTAATTCCTTGAATTTCAAAGTTATGCAAATGTTTGCCATGACCTTTCTTGTGGTTTGTCACATTTTCTACGGAACGCGATATCCGTTCGGTCATTTGAGACGTTCGGTATGATTCAAATGAACGAAAATCCTTTTTTTTGAAGTGAAAATAGCCAAAAATGTGTAAAAGTGAGTTTTATTTGATGATAGAAACTATAAATTTACCAAAAAAATTAATATTGAAATAGAAACTATAAATTTACCAAAAAAATTAATATTGAAAATTCCCTAAAAAGAAAGATCATATGAATATTTTGCATATTTTTGATATTTGTCGAGTTACTGTATTTTGAATTTTCCTAGTTCCTTGAATTCCAAAGATAGGCAAATTTTTGACATAACTATTTTGGTAGTTTATCACACTCGCTATAAAACGTGTCAATCGTTCGGTCATTTGAGTCGTTCGATATTCTTCAAATGAACGATAATGCTCTGCTTTTTTGGGGAAAATTGGAAAAAATATACGTACAAGTAATTGAATTTTGATTTATGATAATGATATGAAGTGTTACGAAAAAAATAATATAATTATTTCGCATATTTTTAATATTTAACGAAATATTAGGACTTCGAGATTTCATGGTTCCTTGAGTTTCAAAGGTATGCAAATTTTCGCACGACTTTTTTTGAGGGTTTCTACTTGTACAACGAAAGATGATGATTTTTGGTCGTTTGAATCATTCGCAGGGCCGGTTTTAAGGGGGGGGGTTGGGTGTTAAACCGCCCCCCTCCCCCCCAGAGGTCAAGCTCCACTCGTGATTTTTACCTAATTTAAAACACAACATCACTTTCAGTTATCTCTTCTTAAAAAAAAAAATTACTCATAATTTATGGAACCTAACCCCCCCCCCCCCCCCACGAACAATCCTAAAACTGGCCCTGATCATTCGAGATGATTTCAATGTCAAAATGTGTTTTTCCATTGTGGTATAAGTGAATATAAAATACATATTGTATTTTAATTATAATTAATAATGGTAGAATCGGAAGGTCTTGTCGATAGTTTGCATATTTTTGATATTTAAGGAAACAGCACATGTAAATTTCATAGCTCCTTAAATTTCCAAGATATGCAAATTTTTCTTGAAATTTTTTTGTGTCTTGTCACACATCACACATTCTATGAAATGCGATTATTTTTCCTCCATTTGAATCGTTCTATAGTTGATTTTAATGAACAAACGCGTCTTTTCATTGTAATAAAATTACAAATAAATTCATATAATCGGATTTTAATTAATGATAACGACAAAACTTAGGTCGTATTGTAAAAAAGGTCTTGAAAGTATTTAGCATATTTTCGATATTTAACGAGTCATCAACGTGATCCGTTGAATTTAATAAAAAAGAAAATTCTTCATCAACTTTTCTCATATTGCGAACGTTATACAAATAGATTATCTGCCGAAAATTCAAAAAAAAACGGGCTAAATTGGCTAATAAAAAATACTCTTGTAGAAAATATCGCAGAAATACCGTCTGAAAAAAATCTAACGAGGCAATTTATCCATCTTCGATGAAATAAATGTGTAAATTCACCACCTCCCTTGACGGAGTTACCTCATGCTCGCAATTCTTACCAACTCCTCTGTAATATTTCCCAATAGACGTTGTTTTCATCGAGAAAATAAAAGCGTCGAATATGGCGGTGTATTTTGAAAAGTACCATTAAAAATGTAGGGTTATACGCGTGTAAAATGTCGCTTATACGGCATTTCTCGTGTTCGTCGTTGATTATATGACACCGAAGAGGATAAAATTTCGTTTAAAGATGGAGACAGACAAGAGTAAAAGTATCAAAGTATCAAATCGCAAGATGCCAAAATGTTAATTGGAGAGAGATGTATTTTTATATCGCACAATTGACGTTTTTGATGCCATTAAAAAATATACTGAAAAAAAAACCAAATAAATAAAAAATTGAACGTCTGGTGGTTTTGTTTGTTTTATATACAATATACGCTTTATTATGTAATAACGATCAGAGGTAGCTTTAGCTTTGATGCGTAGAACTGGAACGGACATTTTAATAGGGGTCCTTTAAGGGTGCCCTTTTCATCGAAGACACGAACAAAAACGTTGCCGGACACGTGGTTGGTGGGTTAGAGGTATTGTTTGTATTGCAAAATGACGACCCGACGAGGTTTATAGACGCCGTGTAGGTTTTATAAATAATAAATTCGCAGCAAGGTATAGAGGGCATTTCAAATAGGCGGGAACTTTTTGGCTCATTTTCACGGTATTCCGCCGCTGGGTATTTAGAAAGAAAAATAGGAAAAACTAAGGCAACAGTTGACGTTAAAATCGATACTTTTCCAGTACTCCACGGTGACGGGATATTCGCACAGCGGCGTTATATGGTGCACCCTTTTCTACCTCAGAAGCTACGATAGTTGGAGAATGTAGGATGCCAAACGAGGCGCTGTGCCAATTGCAAATGATTCATGTTTATTTACGATTCGGTAAACAGACCCGAGGTGATGATGTCTAATTCTCGTCTGGATTTTGCTCGAATTACAACGAACTGCAGAGATTCGGAGAGCAGATTAAACGAGAGGTGGCGTGGAAGTGATAGAGGGAGAAGGGGGATATTGCTGGAAGGTTCGTGAAATAAAAGAAATTGTTGAATGTATCATACGAATGTATGGAGGTGGTAATCCATCTTGGATGTTTCACTTTTTTCACGTTGAATATGTAAATGAGCTCAGGTGACCTTTTTCCTTCACGAGATAAGCTTAAAATATGTGTTATTCAACCACTCAGCTCACAGCGTGATTTCTATATTTATTTTTTTTTTTGGTTTTCTTTCGATCTTTGTTTCATGTTGTATGTTGTCTTTCCTGTTTTTTTTCTAGTTTTCCTTTTTTTTTCCTTGAATTTAGTTCGTTTTTGGAAACTTCATCGAACAGAGAAGAGAGAATATTTTGATTGAGAATTTTTTCTGCGATATATTTTTATTGCGATTTCACTTTACTAAGAAATTTATGTCTCGAAAACAGAAGCAGAATTTTGTCACTGAAAAATGACGCCATGATTCGTAGATTTAAATCCGGGGTCCGTGGGGTCTTCAATGAGTTCTTCTATCCTCCAGAGGGCGCTGAATGCAAAACCTCTGTAAGAATGGTAACATCATTTTGAAACACCCTGTATATCATGTTCCTAAAACGCCGTTTTTGTGTATCTTGACCCAACAAAATCAGTTTTGTGCTTGTACCTTCTTATAAATCAGTTTAATATGAAAAATAGCTATTTTTAAAATTGAAGTTCATCGAATTCTCTACAAAAAGGGCTCTAAAAAAAATAGCATCATCTAACGTATTTCTATCCCAAAATAAATGAAAAAAATGAAATTTTTCATGACTTTTGAGTTAAAAGACATAAGCTTAGTTTTTTGGTTTCAACTCAACAAAAAAAAAACTTATTTTATCGAAAAAATAGCTTAGTTTAAAATTGAAACCAGCTAAATTTTCCTCAAAATGTAGTTAAAAAAATTTGAAACTATTTACATTGTTTTCGAGCTACGGACTGACAAGATGAAGAGATTTTTCATGGGTTTTCCACCTAATTACTCTGCATTTATTTTTATGTTTTTAACTCAGCTAAAAATGATTTTATTAAAAAATTGTTTCGATTAAAAATTGAAGCCTTTTAAATTCTCTACAAAATAAGTGAAAAATAATTCAAAATGGTGGCATAGTTTTTGAGATATATTTTTTCCAAATTTGAGAGTAACTTGATGATGTTCCATTTAAATAATTATATTAATGGATAATGATTTTAGATTGATTATACTACAGGGCTCGTTTTGTAGGGGGACGCGGGGGAATGCAGTGCCTCCAATGAAAATTCCGAAAATATCGAAAAAGTGCATAGAAACTTGAAAAAATGAAAGAATTTGAAAATATTAAAAAAATCACCTTTGGTAACCTTTACAAAAAATGATCTAAATTATCCAAAATACAGCCAACCGTTGATCCTATCGAAATATCGATAGGATGAATGGTTGGCCAGGTATTGGCAAAAAAACAATTCCGGGAGGAGCTAGAAATTCAAATTCAAAAATTAATGCAGTAGCTAAAAACTTGGCTTTGAGATTATTTTTAAGTAGCGAAAAAATAATTTCAATACGGATTTTTTTCTCAAGAGAGTAGCAAGGGGTGGGGACGAGATATAAAAAATTGTGGACTTACAATTTTCGAGTATTACCGCTCCCCCTCCCCCAAGAAAAGGGACGACAAAAAAAGGCGTCGAGAATTACCCCCCCCTCCCAGAAAAGAGGTGACCAAAAAAAAGGACTGATTTTACATTTAAAGCTGAGAAATTGTTAAAAACTCTTTCTGGAATTGTTGGGTTGCAGATTTCAGATTTTCTCTTTGCTTTGCAACCTTGGCCTCAATTTTGGGGCAAATGGATCAAATTAAAGCAAACTTGTATCATTTCAATCTAGTGTTATCTATGGGATATTCACAAGGAAAGACTTATCTCTAATTTAAAAACATATGTTTGGAATTTTCTAACCAAAAAATAAATTTTTTGTATAATTTCCCCTCAATAGCATACTCAACCTCTTTTGAGAAAGTTGAAGGAAAAAAGAATAATTAAAAAATGTTCACGACTTGAAACCCCAAAGCGAGCCTTCGATGGAGACATATGCTTTGATTATTTGAACACAAATTTTGAAAAAATTGCGAAATAATACACATTTAAAATGTAAATTACGGTATTAACGACGTATAGCGAGACGAGTACGGGCGCCAACTCCCCGGCCTCTCTTTTACTCCATGCTCGTCGTTTTTCGAACCCTTGATATCGGCGTTTTTACTCGCGCAGTTCGATGAAAATATGCCGTATTCTATTTTTAGCGCGATTTCTCGACTCTCGAGTCTATTAACATTGTGTGTACGAAACCTTTAACGCGATAGCAAAAAGCGTATGTAATTTACCGGGCTATAAACAAAATTAAAAATTTATTATCATGAATTTTTGGCACGCGAAAGAGCGTGCCGATTTTACGTACCTTTCGAGCCGTATCGGCTGCGAATGTGTGTAGCCGGATAAACTTCGGCGAATTTTTCAACCGTCTGGGGTGTCGACGTGAAAAACTGTCGTTTTTCCTCGCGATAAATCGCATAATCGTCAATTAGTAAATGAGTTCATTTGGTGTAATTGAAACGCAACGGTGTGTACTTTTCGGCGTCGTGTGGTGCTTGACCTTTAGTGAGCTTTGGGGGAGGTGGTCGATGAATTTGGAGGATTTTTTTCAGGGTCAAGGTCACAGTTGAAAGTTATTAGGGGATCGATTACGATGAATTAACGCGGTAAAAGAAATATGGCGGATGGAATTAAAAATGTAGTTTCTCTTAAGTTTGTGAAATTATTTGTGAAAAGTGGTCTCTAGAAGATGAGCGTGCTCAAATTGAAGGCTTCGAGTTGAAATACTCTCGAGTGAACTCTTACGTAATAATTTTTAGCATGATTCATAATTCTGTGGAAAGAGGATACCAAAATAATTCCCAAAACTAAGTTGATACGTGCTAAATTAAATTTTTTACATAAAAATTCCACGCGACCGGTTATTTTTGAAGTCGCGCGTAGATTTCTCAGGGTCGTCTGGTTTTTACATCAAGAAACCCCGCGTTACTGGTTTTTCTTACAAGGTTATGGGTTCGTTAGTCAAGGTCGTCTGGTTTCACGTCATAAAAAACTCGTTTGACGGGTTATTTCTGAAGTCGCGCGTTGGTTGGTCAAGGTCGTCTGGTTTCGCGACATGAAAAACTCGTTTGACGGGTTATTTCTGAAGTCACGCGTTCGTTCTTGTGGGGTCGTCTGGTTTTACGACATAAAAAACTCGTTTGACGGGTTATTTCTAAAGTCGCGCGTTCGTTCTCTGGGGTCGTCTGGTTTTACGACATAAAAAACTCGTTTGACGGGTTATTTCTGAAGTCGCGCGTTGGTTGGTCAAGGTCGTCTGGTTTTACGACATAAAAAACTCGTTTGACGGGTTATTTCTGAAGTCGCGCGTTCGTTCTCTGGGGTCGTCTAGTTTTACAACATGAAAACTCGTTTGACGGGTTATTTCTGAAGTCGCGCGTTGGTTGCTCGAGGTCGTCTGGTTTCGTGACATGAAAAACTCGTTTGACGGGTTATTTCTGAAGTCGCGCGTTCGTTCTGTGGGGTCGTCTGGTTTTACGACATAAAAAACTCGTTTGACGGGTTATTTCTGAAGTCGTGCATTTGCTCCTTGAATTCGACTGGGTTTTGTAACATAAAATCCCCGTCTGTTTGTTTTGTTTTTTTTTTTTTTTGAAAATGTTACCGGTTATTTATTCAAGGTCATTTAGTTTTACTATGGAACCAAGCAACCAAGCTGATTGCCTATTTAGCTTAAAAATGTAGTTGTTCTTGAATTCGTGTGAATTCGTTTGTTTTTCAATTTTTTACTGATGGAAGTAGCTTAAATTTATTTTGGGAAATGTTCCTAAAATGCACCAAGATTTTATCCTCTTTGCATTAATTTACTATAGCGGAGCATATTTGTTCGTGCATCGTGGCGATAACATTAGACGAGATTCGTTCGCGATCGATATATTATTTTTTTGATAACTTGAAAAAAATTGATAAGATAATGTTACTAAAACGCGATGATTCATGAATTCAAATAAATGGCAGCAAAATTCAAGCTAGTAGAAATTTAATCGCTAAGTTTACATTTACGAGAAAATTTCCACATTCGTTTCACCTTTACAATAACCGCTAAAAAGTTACCAATGCAGTCATAATGTCGAATACAGGACACAACGCATGTCCTCTAAGTACTATCAAGAGATTACCCAACTATTTTGCCTCGTTTCCTCGAAATGATATATTTACACAGAAATGCATTAAACTATATCTCAACTAAATTATATTGAACTTGAAAGCTCATGTTTACTTCCTGATTAGAATAACTTAGCTTTAATACTCATCCTACGAAGATATTTATCTTGAAACCTTGACCTGATGCAATGTTATTTCACAGGAGGAATATTACTCTTCTATGCCATTTTTTACTCCATACTTGCGCTGTTATTTGCAATTTGCATGAAAGTATTGTTATCAACCATCGATGACAGGTATCCGAAGTGGCAACTTAATGATTCCTTACTTGGATCAAATCCTGGTAAATTACAGTTAATTAATGATTCATGAGGTATTCCAAACTCTAAAATATTTTCGTATTAGGTCTTGGATTTAGACCACGGACCAAGGATCCCGAAACAGCTTCTGTAATATGGTACAATTTCAGTGACACAGCTAATACCGAATCTTGGGTCGCATTACTTGACGAATTCTTCGATGGTAAGGCATTGTAGGTAAACTAATTATCGATGATTATTTAATTTGTATTTTTTTTACAGTCGAATATAATAAAACCAACGAGGGAACAAATTGCTCTTATACTAAACCACCTGGATCCGGAAAATATTGTAAATTTCCCCTCGATCAATTTGGACCCTGCTCCAGAAGCAACAAATACGGTTTCATTGCTGGAAAGCCATGTATTTTTGTTAAACTAAACAGGGTAACTTGAGGAACTTTTATCGGTGGAAAATTACCACTTTATTTTAATCGAGTTCGTTTTTACAGATATACGGATGGGTTCCGAAACCATATGCTGATAAATTTGACACTCCAGTCAACGATATGCCTCATGATTTACAAGATTTAATAGAAAAAACACCCGCTGTTAGTATTACGCGATGGATTATATTGCTCGAGTGGTTATTCAACCCCTATCCCTCCTTCCCAAAGTAATTTGACGAGGCAAGGGGGGGGTAGTAGCGAACAATTTTGCAGATGGCTTTAAAATGAGGATTTTAACTTATTATTTTTGGCGTTTTCGTGGAGCTTGGGCGACTTGAGAAGAAAATTTTTGAGATGAAAGTTGTCGGAAATGAAATGAGGGGCATTTTTTGTAATAGACTTTTTTTCTGTCTCCTTAAATTTCATCACAATTTTGCTATATTTTAGTTGAGGCGATTTGTGTAACTTGAGGCGACTTGAGGGGAAAATTTTTGAAACAAAAGTTGTTGGAAATTATATGAAGAGGATTTTTGTGATTTAATTTTTTTATGTTTTTGAATTATGTCGTGATTTGACGTTTTTGTTCGTAATGTCGAAATTATTGCGAAATTTAAGATGATATAAAAAAATTAAATGGATTAAAAATATTCGGTGTATAATTTCTATCAACTTTTGTTTCTAAAATTTCTTTCCCAAGTTGCCCCTAGCCGCCCAAAAACGCCCCAACTAAGGAGTATGTAACGAAATTATGGCGAAATTTATTTTTTATTCATTTTTATTTATTTCATTATTAACATGAATACCTCATCACGTCAGAACTAGCGAACCGAATTTCGTCAAATTTTGTACATACCTTGCTATATGCCCGTAGACGGTCATATGACGAGTATATTTCCACTAGCCCCAAAATAGGGGGGGGGGTGCAAAACCTATTCAAATAGGTCTTTACTCGCAGTCCGCAGGCGATAAATTTTCTCAATCCCAACGTGTTCTATGGTCAAAATACGAGTTTTTTTCAAATAACTCAAAATTAGTTTTGGCGCGTCCTTCAATACCATTTTGGGGTTTCAAGTTTCGAAAAAAAAATTAAAAATATGGAAAAACCCGTTTTTGAACAAATTTGACCTAATCACCTTGCGGAATATATGAAATTTCATTCAATTCCCAACAACTTTTGTTTCAAAAGTTTTCCCCTCAAGTTATCCCAAGCTCAAAAAAACTGCCCTTGACATGAATATTTCCTGTAAAATTTGATTTTTGCCACCAAACCGATAAAATTGATGAGAATCGCCATCTTGGGTGAAACCTTTTGGTGGGGTTCAATATTTTTATTTGGATTATTTTTTTTATATAATTGATATCACAATTTGAGGTTTTCGATCGTTTTCCAGTCTCGAATTTGATTTTGGGTTCGGTTGCTTTCGCTATCGATCGTCAATTTTGATTATTTTCGTACAATTCGTAAATGCTATATTTCGTTTGGTCTCGTTTCATTATCGAATATAATGATATTTTTGCGACTACCGCGTTGTATTCGTCATTGAGCGAAAATTTCCCCTTTTTTTATGGGGTAACTTGATAAGTTGATAAACTGACGTTTCCCTGCGTAAATGAGATATCGCGTGACTACGTTAAATGTTGAAACCTTATTTGTCGTAGTTTTAATACAAGTTGGGCGTTTTTTCGCCATTTTAATGTATCTATGTTTCTTGGTAGGATCAAAGAAACAACGTATGGCTGAGTTGCGGAGGGCAATCACCTCACGATACAGAGAACATAGGTCCTATAGCGTATTACCCTCCTACGCGAGCTTTCCCAGGATATTATTATCCTTATTTGCATGTAACAGATTACGTAAGTCCTTTGGTGGCGGTGCAGTTTCAAGGATTAAGACGTTAGTATATGTACTTAATACTTATATAGTTATTCCGACGTAATATAACTCGTTGTAATTTCAGGTGGTATAATTATCAACGTGGAATGTAAAGCTTGGGCTCTAAATATAAAACACAGAGCTACCTCTCAAGTTCGAGAAGGCTCGGTGCATTTTGAGTTACAGGTGGACGACTCGATGACACCGTTTTATCGTTAATTGTTGTATAATTTGTAAAAAAATCTAACTCGCGCAAAGCATCAGGTATTTTTCTATCAAGTCGGAATTACAATAAAAAGTCGGTCATATCATAATATCGTATTCGCCAAAAATATAAATTCGCCAAACAAAATCACGTCAATTATTCACCTGGACTGCTCTCGTTAACGATTTATGTGAAATTGTCGTGAATTTACGTTTTACCAGTGGCTGATTCGTTGTAAATAAAATGAAAGCTTATGTTACGCTTTTTAGCTTTTGTTTTTCAAAAAAGACATATTCGAGTACCTTCTGTTTTATTTGTTAATTGTGTAATTTTATTACACGTAAAACACCTTAATTTGTGAATTGTTTTGTTTTTAAATTTATTTATAGCCGCTACTTAATTTTTTAAGTTGTGATGTATTTGTAGATATGTTCTCGAACTTTAGTAGTCGAACTTCAACGTAGTTTTAGGTTTTTTTTTCATGTTTTAGATTACGATTGTTTTTATATTTTAGGTATTTTTTCGTCCGATTTTTCATATTGTATAAATTGCGCGTTTTCATAGAATTTTCCCCTCATTTTGTAAACGGGCGTTGTTTTTTGTTTATTCGCAAGTGTATAATTCCTTTTGTCTTTTTTTTTTAGCAACCGAAGCGTTAGTTGTCGCGAACAATGTAGATTCTATTGAAAAAGGTGGGTGATTTATTATTCGACACTTGAAAAAAGATTATTTGCTTTTTCGGTGACGGGTCTTGCGTTATTTTGTTTGAATTTTGTATCAATTGTAATTGTTTCTAATTGCGGTCTAATTTTGAGCTAAATATTTGATAAGAATCGGGCATTGATAAAGTGAAGGTTTCCTAAAAGTAAACAAAATTCCGATAGTCGCGTGAATCGAGATTTTCATGAAGTAACTTGTAACGAAGGATGATCATCAATTACTCAAAATTCGATTGAATACTAATTTCTACTTCAATATTCGTAGGTACGTATGGTATTTTCTAAACACCAAATAAATCAAATTATCGACGCCGCGAATTCGCTGATAAAAGCGTTAGTTATGTTCCTTTGAAAATGTTCGGAATTCGGGGTTCGTGATTCGTGAAGTATTTTGAGACATTAATGCATTTATTTAAAAAAAAATTCTTTTGATATAAGTAGTAAAACACCTGAGCTTTTTTCTTTGGTAGAATAACTGTCAAGTTAAAGACGCCATTTTGTTTTCTCGACTGATAATTAGCAAAGGGGAAGTGTTTATTTGCTAAATTGAAAAGAACTGCTGAAAAATAAATCCAAACATGGCGTCTTATACTTCCGTAATTTTATTTAAGCCGAAGGAAATCGTCGAGGTAATTTCTCTGTTTTTTAAATTTTGGAAATAGTCGAACGATGCCACGTGTTGTAAATTTGTACGTAAATGTTATCAAATTATGATTTAAATTAGTAATTAGCAGATGTAACGTTATGTTAATCTATAATTTGGTGAATTTTCTTCGATGAGTTCGAACAATAAATTTTATACACTAAGGAAAAGCTTTCGTTTTAAAATTGTACTTATACTATATTGCAGAACATTGTGAACCTAGTCAAATGTACGAGCTTTTTGTGATAAAAATAAACCAAGTGCAAATCTTTATCAAATAATGGAATTTTATTGTTTTAGTGTTAAATCCAGCAAATTGTGTAGTCTCAAGTGATTATACAGTAGCCGGCAAGAATTACGGAAGTCGTAGCTGTGAAACTGAAGTAAGTAATTGTAGATTTGTTATGACTCATTAAGCGGAATAGCGCATGCAGAAATTTAAGAACATGCATTGTCATGGCGAGCGTTAAATCGTTAACTATGCAAATCATTGAAAAGAGGTTAGCAGTCATCACTTTTGAGAATACGGAATGAAAACAAGCGCAATCAATACAAAATTTATTCTTAGGACAAAGTGCACATAAGGGAATAATTATTAATACCATGCGTTAATTTAATAAATAAAGGGTAACAAGTAAAAAGATTTTTGTAAAGTTGAATTAATATACAATACACAAAATAGTTTTTCCAAAATCACAAACGTTTAAGTTACAAAATAGAAAAAAAATTTAATAGGACGCATTTGCCTGACAATAAAATCAACTTCAAAAATCGTCAACTCGATACAAAAATTAACAAGAAAAAACACAGGAAATTATGGAATCACAAAAACTCATTACACCAATCAGCCAAACCCTGATAACATTCACCAGCCTGTTTGGTATTTGCTCCGCATTGTTCTTTAATCCATATTTGAAACAATTCTTTATTCTTTTTCAACACCAAAAATTGTCCCAATACAGTATGCGCCTGCAATATCGGACTCCATGTTAGCGTAGAACATTTTAAAATCTACGTTGATGCACATTCGTCAAAAATAAGATACTTCCAACGGATATAAAAATTACGATAAAAATAATTTTGACAATTTTAAAAACTTTTGTAACATATAAATCACACTACATATAAGCTAAAAATTAAAAATGTTTTTTGGGTAAATTAAAGGTCTACAAGAATTCGTTACACCAGTCAGTCAAACATTTAAAGCAATCTGAAGATTGTTTGCTATTAGCGCGTATCGTTTCTTTTAACCAATCTTCAAACAATTCCCGATCTTTTTTAAAGATCAGATATTGTCCTAGAACTGTATAAGCCTGAAAAATAGGGGATTAATTATGATCAGCGATCATAGGTTTCTTGTGATATGTTGCGTACTTACTTTGTCGAATCCCAATGCTTCTAGACGGTTTCCCAATACGTCTCCAATACCGGCTAATTCGGTAACAGGTTTATCACCCATCGGTTCTGAGACGAAGTTACGGTGTTTTTGACTAGTGTTAGACATTTTGATAGAGGGAAATTTATCTTGCAAGTGAAGTAATTATAGTGTTGCAAACACGAGTGATAGCGATCGATGACTTAAATTCCTGGAATTTATTAATTGATGCGAAATTGCGAATTAGTGTTCACTTGGTATGATAAGTAGATGGGTGAAATGAAATGACTCACGCAAGCGTATTAGAAATTATTACATCATCCGATGAAAATGTTTAAGGACGTCGTGTACCGTATGAAGCCGGGTTTTAACTAACACAGTTCTTATTACGAGTTTTATTTCTCTAAATTAATAAATTATAAATTTTTCAATACTCAAAAAAAAATACGCAATAACTTGACAAAAAATTTTTGAAAAATAACAGAAAAATTCGAAATCGTTATTGTTTATTTTTGTCATGTTGACGAGAATTTTCAAGCAGCATGAAACATGACGTCATTGCGCGTCTTTGATCCAAAAATCGGAAATGAAAAAAATCGTACTTTAGTCTTTAACTTGCAGACTAAACAAAATGATATTTTAATTTAGTAATTAAACGCTCAAAAGACTATAATCGAAAATTTTCCGCAAATAAAATTTATCAAATATATATTTAAGCCTAAAATATTAAATTATTAATAACGGTGTTAATGAAAAAATTGAAAATTGCAGTTACATTTGAAATTCGGTTCATCATCGTTCATTACTGATTTCGGATCCAAAGGGTTTTCAAAAACGAGTATGAAATAAAATGGAATAATTTTTCGTGTAATTTTGTTTTTTCTATGTTCCTTTGTTTTAAAATTAAAAAATTTTGAATTAATTATTGTGAAATGAAATCATAATTCCAAATTCCATTTCTCTAAAGGTCTTCTCTTGCATTGTTGATGGATGCGAAAGAAACCAGGAGAAAAGAGTTACCAAACTTGCATAGGTTTTAAAATTTTCCCCTCGTTTAATTTCATGTTTAAATTTGATGAATGATAACACGATCGGTTAATTACAAATTAGTAAAGAAAATGAAACGTTTTGTATAACTTTGACGATATGTAATTTCATTTGCACGTTAATTTATTCGTGTTTACATCACTCTGATCTCTCTACTTACGCTTACTGTTTAAGATAAAAGTTGAACCGATACTCATTTCAACTTGTATCAATATTAATTGCGCGCTTCATTAGGCAGTTTTCACTCTTTGTGATATCTCATTTTCGAAACAAATCGGTATTAAATTAGATAAGTTTTTTGCTAGAAATAGAATGTTGTTATAAGAAAATTTTGATCTACGAAAACACTTGAAAAATCAAAATGCACGCGATCCCGATCGCAGGTATTCTACCATTAATTGCTGTTTTTATCGCTTCAATCGAATGTAAATTACTAAAAGATGAACCTCAATGCGGTCTGAATAAATTATGCGGTAATAAACCCAGCGCTACGGAGTTAGATATATTGGAATGTGTTCAGCATCACAAGGTAGGTAAATTGTGAACCTCGTGTGAAACCATTTCTGAAATATATTTAATTTCAGGCATTTGATTTCACCGAAGAATGCCGCGATATAATTCACCAACACGCGCGAAATTTCTTCAAAGATGAAAACCTTCGACGAACGTTGAATCTCCATTGCCCCGATGACATAAAAACACTGCCGTGTAAAGAAGATCAAAAATTCGTCATGTGTGTGCTGGACTTGAAAGACAAACAGACTGATTTTTATTGCCAAAGTATTATTCAACGGATTGAATATTTATTGACGTCGAATTTCGGATATGTGACCAATTACAATGATGTCTGTGGTAATGATATTAAAAGGTTGCGGTGTGATGTACAACGTAATGATTATTCTTTGGTGAGTATTATGAGGTGTTTTTATAGAATGTATAACGTAGTAATGTATTTTTGGTGTTGTACAGACCGTGTTAGAAGACGGAGGTGCATTGGATTGCTTACAAAAGCATATCGATGTTATTAACGACACAGCGTGTAAACAAACCATACTACAAATATCGGAAATCCAAGGCGAAGATGTACAGTTAGATAAAATGTTGCAAATATCGTGCGCCGAAGATGCCCGGAAGTTTTGTGCAGATTTAGAAAACGCTAATTCCGAATTAACTTATAAATGTTTACAAGAATCTATCAACGATCCAAAAATGACGCATCAAGTGAGTTATATTTGAAGCCTGGTACGCGATCGTTGCTAATTTTCTTTCGTTCTAGTGCCAAGAACAATTATTCAAGCGAGAAAAACTAGTTGTTAAAGATACCGAAGTAAGTAAAGGTCTTGTACGTGCGTGTCGCGCTGATATCAAGATGTATAAATGTAAACGAAGCACGTCCGATCATCGTAAAGTGAGATTAGCTCAGATGTTGTTATGTTTGGAAAACGCTTCTCATAACGGTAACCAAGAGATTCCTTGTTGTGGACGATTTTTGGAAAACGCTTATCTGGTGACACTTGTAGGTAGCAAAATAAGCGGAGATTGTCGTTCGGAGATGGTCAGACATAGGAAATTCCTCATGGAAGATTACAGATTATCTCCCGAAGTAGTCGGTCAGTGCTCCGAAGATATCGAAAATTTTTGCCGCGGGTTAGAGGTCGGAGGTAGAACGATACATTGTCTGTTGGAGCATTCTCGTCCAAAACGACGTAAACAGAAAATCGTCTCGATGCCTTGTCAAAGAGCTGTGAGTGTTTTCAAACGAATTATATTAATATTTATACTAAAAAATGATATCTTCGTAGCTCGAAAACTTACTAAAGATAACCGACGCGGGAGAAGACTGGCGAGTCGATCCTGTCTTAAGAAAGGCCTGCGAATCAGTCGTTCGAAGCTTATGCCCGAATACGATCGGAGAAGATGGAAAGTGCGTGATTTAAATTCACCGAAAATTAACCCCATTGGTATTTCTAACAAATATCATTTCCAGAGTCATATCGTGTCTGATGGATAATATCAACTCAGATAAAATGAACAACGATTGCGAAACGGCCCTAATGCAGATACAGTATTTTATAGCGCGTGATTTTAAACTAGATCCGCAGCTTTTCGCGGCTTGCAAAAACGACGCTGTTAAGGTTTGCCATGCGAAGAATACCTGGGAGGATGATCCTTCCAGGATGGATCCGGAACGTGGTCCTTTAGTGTTGCCATGTCTTTATAGATACGTTTATTCCATCGATTCGCCTAGTAAGGTTGGTGTTTTGTTGGAAAATTCCAATGTTGTAAATTTCGCGTAAAATACTTCCAATTTTACCGTTATATTGTGCTTGAAAATGACTAATTACCTTTCTTACGCTTAATTACCAATTCTGTGTCTGTAGTTAGTACCAGAATGCGAACAAGAAGTAAGAAGAGTAATGAGGCAACGAGCCATGAGCGTCGAATTAATACCAGAAATCGAACAAACTTGTCTGGATGACTTGGCTATGTATTGTACTCAAAAAACTGGTCACGGAGAAGAGATGTTATGCTTACAAGATAAATACACAAGGTTCGTCTCTCCCCTCAACTCGATTTATCCATATATCAATCTAATATCGCAAATTTCGTACAGCTTGAAACCTAAATGTAAAATGGTGGTTGGAAATTTCACCGAAGCCGAAGCGGCCGATATTAATTTGAATCCGATCGTGAAAACGCATTGTAGAAAAGTCATCGATTATTATTGCAAAGTAAGGATTGATTTTTCGAAGCCTTTTGAGGAAATCTCGACGTTATTATTTGTGCAGGAAGAACTACGTGTAGTGAAAGGTGATTCGCACGATGTCATGGGATGTTTAATTAAGCACAAAAACGACGAACAAACTAGACTAGATTACAAATGTCGAGCAACCATCGAACACTTCCAGTTAATTAGCATTAATGATTATCATTTCACCGTCGCTTTCAAAGAAGCTTGTAGACCTTATGTGATTCGGTATTGTCCGAAAGCTCATACCAAAGCTCAGGTTGGAATCAACAATGTTATTTGAATTACGATATAATAACGAAGAAGTGATTCCAGGTGGTTGAATGTTTAAGCGAAGTTACCCAAAATGATACGTTAAAAGATGAGAAATTCAAGTTATCTAAAGAATGCAGATATCAGCTCCGTGGCCAGTTACTCCAGCAAAGGGAATTTATCGATTTAGATCCAAAATTGAAATCCGCCTGCGAAAAAGATATTCAAAAAGTGTGCGCCAAAGTGGAACCTAAATCGGCGCAGGTATAATGCATAATTCTTGTTTTGAACGGTCGATGTTTCTGATCAACGCTGATTACAGGTTTTGGAGTGTTTGATCGAACGTAAAAGTACTTTGAGCCTTCAGTGCCATAAAATGGTGTTTAAATTGGAGCAACACGACTTCACCGATAGTTCCAGTGATTATACTTTGTTAACGACGTGTAAACAAATGTTTAAAGAGTATTGCGTAGGAGTTGATACCTCTCAAGCGCTCACTTGTTTAAAAGTACTTTCATTATTTCAGTTGGAAAGAGTATTCTGTGATTTTGTTTATAATTAAAATTTTTTTTCACATTTTTCCCATCAAAATAGAAATTCAAAGACGAACCGGTATTCGATAGTAATTGTAAATCGTTGGTTTTGAAAAGAATGGTAGAACAAAGCGCCGATTACCGATTAAATCCAGCTTTGCAACGAGGCTGTACTCAAGATATTGGTAAATTCTGCATGAACGTTATGAAAAATCACTTGACCGATGTGGAATTTGAAGGCAGAATTTTAAAATGTTTGAAGGTACTTGAATTTTCCTGCGAAATGTTATTTCACCATTATTAATTCTTTCGTACTTTCTCAAGGTCAAATTCAGAGAACAAAAATTGCGCAAAGAATGCGAAAAGCAGCTTTCAGTAGTATTAAAAGAATCCGCCCTTAATTACAAGCTAAACCCTTTGCTGCGTAATTTATGTACAGATGAAGTAAGTTTAAAACCGGTTTCAATTCAGTTGCGGGAATAAGACTAAACGAGGATTTTTAGATTCGTGATATTTGCGGCAAAGAAGTCGAATTAGAGGAACGTGGAGATTCCGGGAAAGTAGAAGAATGCTTAAAAGTCGCTTTTACCGATGGCCGAATTAGTAATCGAGCTTGTCGAATAGAAGTAGCTGGTTTGATCGAAGAAGGCATCGCGGATATCCACGTGGATCCTATTTTACACCAAGCGTGTGCTCTCGATATTACCAAGTTTTGTATAGATATTCCTCAAGGGGCCGGAAGAGGTTGGTATAAAAAATTCACGATAATTTGAAATTACATGTGTAATTAACGACGATTTTTATTCACAATTGCGAAGTGCTTCGATGCTTACGAGCTGTACTCAAGATGAGAAACAGAGCTTTACAACCGGATTGTAAATTTAAATTGATTCAGAGAATGGAGATGTTCAGAAACGCCGGACCCGAGGTAAACGTCGTATAAATTAAAATAAAATGAAAAATTCCTACTGAACTCTTTTCTTCGCAGATTTACCCGGCATCGAAGAATTTGCAAGAATTACTCGACGAAATATCGCGATCTCCTTCGATGAAATTCATTGTAGTAGTTATTCTCTGCTTTTTCGCTCTTGTATTCATTACAGGAGTGTTTTTTGGTAGACTGAAAAATAGAGCGGTGGTGTTGAAGAATAAATAATCGTGTAGTTTTTTTTTTCATTTAATCATGCTAGTCCGAATAATTTTTTATATCAAACGACATATCTTAAGGATTTTAGTTTGTAAAAAGTTACGTGTTCTGCACTCGGTATTTTTATAATTGTTTAGTATTAATTTATTTTGTATTGTTGAGTGATAATTTCTACGTGTCCTATTTTCTTCCTTTCGCGTTGTAATTTGTATCGTTTCCTTCCACCATTATTGTGTATCTGAGATCATCCTCGATTTTGGTATGTTTACCATAGCTATTTCTATTTATCGCGCTTGTGCATTTTCAAAAGAACAATTTGTATTTGTAATGTTTTAGTTGTAACTTTCATTGAATTTTTTGTATTTGATCAATTGTGATATGTTTGCGTTTATGGAATAAGTTGTTAATATGTGTAGTTGAATTATTTTATACGAAATAAATGCGTTTTAAATATTACGAGAGTTTATTAAAACAAGAATTTTACAGTAACGAAACTAGTAGTATTTACATGAAAGAGTTAATCATGGTGATGGTCCTCTTTATAATAACGCAAGCCACAATATCCGCAGCTATGACTGCCTGGTTTATCCTGTAATTGAATAGAAAATCAGAATTTGTACGAATATACTGCTTTACAACGCATTCCTGTAGTTGATTGAGGTAGGATAACTACAACGGATTCGAAGAAATTACTACTCACTAGATTAATGTACACTTTAGGATGACCAAGATCCGGATGTCCACCATCACACCATACTACTCGTTCTTTTGAAGCTATCGGAGGTACTTGGGCTATCAAATCTATGGCTACATTGGGGTTAACATATTTCGGCGAGTTCATGAAACGCAGTCTTCTAGCGTCGTTTTTCTCGTATTTCTGAATAAATATCGACAATTAAGCAAGAGTATTTGTAAGGAGAAGTATAATAATTTACCTGGCCTGTGTGAGTTTCGACATCTTCAGCTCCGTCGTAAAGACCGTTCCGTAAAATCACATCTCTGTATCGAACCGAATCTAGGCTAATTTGACGAACTAATTTGTCCTTTAGATTTACACCAACAGTTTGTAAAAATTTACCAGACATTATAATAATTTTAAAGGAATTAGCCAAATTATCAACAAATTCGCAGTTGTTAATTGTTATCAATACGCGAAGGTTATGAGGGTAAACAAAACGAACGTATACACTGATAGGATTTAGGCACCAGTTCAAAGTGAGAAATTCAAAATTTTGAAAAAATTTTAAATCTGGGGGTCGTGATTGGTATTAATCTCTTCAGGTCGTTCTCACGATCGCTAATCTGGTCGAATTTTTCTAAAATATTCACGCGATCAAGAGTAATTAATGTTAATTGTTGAAGTTACTGATAACAAGTTCGTAACAATAGAAATCAGTGTGGCTCTCATATCAGTGAAAAGTCGTAATTTTTGAAATTTTTCTATGGGACTCCTATGGATAATTAAGATAAATGAAGGGTGGTTTGGAGTGTTTTTCATAACGCAGAATCGAATGGCGTAGTTAGTTTTCCGCTACGAACATTATTTTCTGAGATATGAGAAATTTAATTTTGTGACAACGAATTCGCTGTATCTCCAAAAATAATGATCGTAGCGAAAAACCAACTACGCCATTCGATCCGGCGTCCTCGAAAACCCCCCGAACCACCCTTCAATCGCCTTAATTAGTACAACGAGTCCTGGAATAAAATTCCAAAGATTACGACTTTCACTGATATGAAGGCCACACTGTTTCCATTGTTAAAAGCTTGTTTAACAATAGTTCAAAAATTAGCGTTAATTACTCCGCAATGCGTGAATACTTTGGAAAAATTCAAACGGATTTGGAATCGTGGGAAAAAACTGAAGAGATTGATACCACTCTTGACCCCCAAATCTGAAATTTTTTGAAAATTTTTAAAAAATGTCGCCGTTTCAAAGATGGCGGACTTCGAATAACGCTTACGAAATTAATTTTTCTTGGGCTACAGAAGGGCTATGAAGACGTGTGAAGTGTCTAATTATAGGTTATCGACCCCGAAGAATCGATTTCCGCTATCGGTTTCACTCTATCTCGTACCGTGTGTTCGATCGAATTTCGATCTCGAAAATTTCTCCGCAAAGGTATGTCTTTTATGTGATAATCGTGTTTAGCGACATTTATTTAGTAAAATGAGACATATTTCGCGAAAATCCGCCGGTTAGAACGGCCGTAATTAATTAATTTCTTTTGCATGTGTTGGAAGGGTTGCATACCTAAGTGCGTATAGGTAGAGACATACGTAAGTTACGTAATTAATTCATTACCGGTGTTCTAACCGGCGGATTTTCACGAAATATGTCTCATTTCACCAAGTCGACGTCGCTGATCACGAATATCACCTCAAAAACATACCATCGCTGAGAAAATTTCGAGATCGAAATTCGACTGAACACACGGTACGCGATGGAGCAAAACTGATGGTTGCAATAGATTCCTCGGGTTTGATAACCTCATATTCGACACCTCACTCACCTCAATCCGCCCTCTGGAACCCAAGATAAATGAAATTCAAATCGAAATCTGAAACAACTGTACTCACAAGATGGCTGCATAATGTTTGATCAAAATTAAATGCGGTTTAATTACGAAAATTCACTTATTATGAGCCCAAAAGGGCCGATGGTCGCGTTTTTGGTGTCGAATATGAGGTTATCGGACCTGAGGAATCTATTGCGACCATCAGTTTTCCTCTATCGAGTACTGTGTGTTCAGTCGAATTTCGATCTCGAAATTTTCTCAGCGATGGTATGTTTTTGATGCGATATTCGTGATCAGCGACGTCGATTTAGTAAAATGAGACTAATTTCATGAAAATCCGCCGGTTAGAACGGCCGTAATTAATTAATTTATGTACGAACGTGTTAGAAGAGTTGCCTACCTAAGTACTCGTGTAGGAAGAGCTTTACGTAATTTACGTAATTACGTCATTACGGCCGTTCTAACCGGTAGATTTTCGCGAAATATGTCTCATTTTACTAAATCGACGTCGCTGATCACGAATATTGCATCAAAAACATACCATCGCTGAGAAAATTTTGAGATCGAAATTCGACTGAACACACAGTACAAGATAGAGCGAAACTGTTGGTCGCAATAGATTCCTCAGGTCCGATAACCTCATATTCGATACCTCACTTACCTCAATCGGCCCTTTGGAGCCCAAAATAAACGAATTTTCGTAATTTGTTAGCTTTTATTTTGACAAACATTATGCTGCCATCTTGTGAGTACAGTTGTTTCAGATTTCGATTTGAATTTCATTTATTCTGAGTTCCAGGGGGCCGATTGAGGTGAGTGAGGTGTCGAATTCTAGGTTATCAGACCTGAGGAATCTATTGCGACCATCAGTTTTGCTCTATCTTGTACTACGTGTTCATTCGAATTTCGATCTCAAAATTTTCTCTGCGATGGTATGTTTTTGAGGTGATATTCGTGATCAGCGACGTCGCTTTAGTGAAATGAGACATATTTCGTGAAAATCCGCCGGTTAGAACACCGGTAATGAATTAATTACGTAACTTACGTATGTCTCTACCTATACGCACTTAGGTATGCAACCCTTCCAACACATGCAAAAGAAATTAATTAATTACGGCCGTTCTAACCGGCGGATTTTCGCGAAATATGTCTCATTTTACTAAATAAATGTCGCTAAACACGATTATCACATAAAAGACATACCTTTGCGGAGAAATTTTCGAGATCGAAATTCGATCGAACACACGGTACGAGATAGAGTGAAACCGATAGCGGAAATCGATTCTTCGGGGTCGATAACCTATAATTAGACACTTCACACGTCTTCATAGCCCTTCTGTAGCCCAAGAAAAATTAATTTCGTAAGCGTTATTCGAAGTCCGCCATCTTTGAAACGGCGACACTTTTTTAAAAAATTTTCAAAAAATTTCAGATTTGGGGGTCAAGAGTGGTATCAATCTCTTCAGTTTTTTCCCACGATTCCAAATCCGTTTGAATTTTTCCAAAATATTCACGCATTGCAGAGTAATTAACGCTAATTTTTGAACTATTGTTAAATGAGCTTTTAACAATGGAAACAGTGTGGCCTTCATATCAGTGAAAAGTCGTAATCTTTGGAATTTTATTCCAGGACTCGTTGTACTAATTAAGGCGAGTTAAGGGTAGTTCGGGGGGTTTTCGAGGACGCCGGATCGAATGGCGTGGTTAGTTTTTCGCTACGATCATTATTTTTGGAGATACAGCGAATTCGTCGTCACAAAATTAAGTCGCGTTAATACGTGTTCGTGTTTATTGTGGATTTTTTATTTCCTATATGTTAATGTTAATTTTTAATGTAAATGAAGTTAATTAATCGTTAGTTTACTATTTTATCAAAATTTTACCATTCTCGTATATATTTATTAGGGTAAACAGCGACAATAATATACACTTCTCATGAGCGGAATACTAAGGATAATGAGAAAGAAAGCGAAAATACATAAAAATATCACGTTACGAGAAATTTGAATGTAAATCATCTTTGTTCAAATATTATTACGAATTGAATCATTGATTCTTGTTAAAAAATACCATAAACGATCGGAAATGGTAATTCCGCGGAAATAGTTCACGTAAAATACGACACACCATAACTTGCAAGTTTATACACCGGAATAAGAAACATATTGTAAAAGTTTTATTTCACAAATAAATTAAAAAGTATATATATTCAACAAATTATTACTTAACGATATAACACAATGACTTCACCGACACAATAAAAACAGTCAACTGTTAAACAATTCTTCGATACAATAGGAAACCCTATTACATAAATAAATATTTGGTATAATGGAGTAATCAAGTATAAAACGTAAAACTCTCCATGACGAAATTAAACTATACGACGAATAAAAAAGCTTGGGTAATAAAACCCTAAAACGTTTCATTCAAATCTTATACAATATTTACAATTTCCGTAATAACTCTTTCCAAGTTACAATGATCTAAAGTAAGCAGTACTTTAAATGTTGCTGGAATTAATTTCATCTATAGAAAAATCGTCTAACGGAAATACAGGAATGTAGAATAATAAAAATTCGCTAATTTAAAAGCGCGCTGCTGTATTCATAAGCGAATATATACAGCAGAAAAGGAGGGATTAAGGGCAAGGATCGTATTCTCCTCTGCCCCGACCACGACCTCTGCCCCTCCCCCTCCCGCGCCCTCGTCACCTTCTACCATCCGGCATTCCTATATTACTGGTAGTTTTTTCTAGAAATGCCAAAGGGCCGAGGATATTTCCGGCGCCTTGGCCAGCAAACGGAGCTGCACGTTGGCCCATGTTTTGTTGTTGCATGAACATAGCTTGTTGAGGAGATAACATAGGCCCGACATTGCCACCGGCGCCTGCACCGTTTCCAGGGATTCCGACGGACATTTGTTGTTGCATTTGTTGTAACTGTTGCTGTTGCATTTGCATTTGTTGCTGTTGTTGCTGCTGCTGAATTTGTTGTTGAATGGCGTTGATTATAGCGGGATTAGAAGTACTAGGTGCTCCGGGTAAAGGACCGGTGGCTGAGGGTGGAGGTATGTTGTTCATTTGAGGTGGTACACCGCTCGGAGGTACCGGAGTGGGATGGCCGACGCCCTGAGCCGGAGATTTGGCCCAGCCTTGTAAGTCTACGAGCATATTTTGCCATATGTTGATTTTGTCATAATGTCGTTTCAGTAGTTCGTCTTTTCTGGTAAGTTCGGCTCGTAATTCTACTATTTCCTGTGACAGATTTTTGTTACGAAATGGTTGATAACATATTTAAAGAGAAGAGTGCTTACTTCTTTCATTATCAGTTCCGGTTTCAGTGCGGATAAAACGAATCGTTTTTGAAGGAAAAATGATTCCAGTTGACGAGCAATATCCAAGAATTTTAACGAAGCTTGATCTATATCAATACGATTTTCATCTCGTTCTAGGCCATTGAAATTTTCCTCTTCTTTGGCTAAGACTTGCATTAATGACTAAAACGTAACGTAATTCGAGTAAAATGACGTATCCAAAGAATAAAATATTATGTTGATTAGGAGATAATGGGATAATTATTATGTTTCCTTACCAAAAATGCCTCCTCGAATTCGTCGACTAGATTACCAGTTCCATTCGTCGGAGTGGCCATTACGAGGCTGATGCTGCAAGTTATTAAAAATCAGAACTTAATTAACCCTCCGAAGCAAGCATAAAGATTTTTAATTAATATATTATAACAGAAAAAACGCCGAAAACTTATTTTATCAATTGATTTCGGTCAACATGTCTGACAACATACAACGATGCGTCATTGAATGCGCATGCACATCGATTTTAACGCTTTAAGCTCAGCAACACTGTAAATCGATTTCAACCAATGAAATTTTCTTATTTCTTATTTACTTTTTTATCCAACAGAGGGCGTGAAAGCTTTATTATTTTTTTTTTATTTTTATCACAAGGTGATAACGGTGATGAAAAAACGTGTTTCAAAATTCCATTTTCCGTCCAAATTTAACAATTATTTGCCCAAATTAATATTCTATTTCTGTTCTAAATAATGATCTAATATACGAACCAGAATTACAATGGCCAATATTTCTCAATTACTCGAGCTTTCAAGATCTTCTGATTTGTTGACATTCGAAGCAACAGTTGATACCGGTTTTGAAGCCTTAGCAGCGAAAGAATGTCAAGATAAGTTCGGTCCGGACACGAATGTTTGCTACGAAAGGGGTCGAATCTACGTAAATGTGCCAATTACTCAATATCATCTCGTACGTATTATCTAAAGAACTTCTGCTTCCAAGATTTTCACCTAAAACACTTTCTTCGCAGGTTAAAAATTTACGATCGGTGAATAATCTTTTACTAGTTGTCGACGAATTCAAGGATATCGATTTATTACCCGCTGACGAAAGCAATATGGTGAATAGCATGCTTTTGATTTTCCTCAACATCTTGTCGACGTCTTATCTAACTTGATTCCTTTCACCAGGCAAAAGATCTTTCAACCATAGGCGATTTAGTCCAAACAATCAACTGGAAGAAGCATTTAGATGCTTGGAAACAGATCTCCGAATATAATGGAAATTTATATCCTACTCGTGAACAGTATTTAGAAGCTGTATCAAAGCTTCAAAAAATCCTTGCATCTAATCAAGAAAAACCCTCTGATGATATTAACGAAACGGATCACGAAAATACTTCTTACAAACCTCCCAGAAGTGAAGTTTTACAGTATAGAGTAACATGTTACAGATCAGGTAAACATTCGTTTGGATCTCAAGATGCGGCGCGTAGTTTTGGTGGAAAACTACAAGACTTATTCCAGTGGATCGTTGACCTAGATAATTACCAGTTGGAAATTGTTATGTATCTGAAACAAAGTAAGATACCAATAATGTCTCAATTTCCATAATCCTCTATTAAAACTTTTAACTTGACAGAGAACGCCATCATTCTTATATCCTTAACGGAGTCTTCTCTACACCGCCGAAATATTTCTCATTACGGTATAACCACTCTTCGAGCAACAGTATCTTACAATTTACTTCAATTAGCCGAGCCTCAAGTTGGCGAGATAGTTATGGATCCATTTTGCGGCAGCGGAGCTATTCCTTTAGAGGTATTCTCGACTTCTTGGTCCATTTTCTCGACGTATTTCTAATTCGAGCTTAATTCATCAGGGCGCCGTTGGATTTCCTGGTACTTATCACGTATGCGGTGACATAAAGAAGAAATATGTGAAATTAACCGCGCTCAATAAATCGTCTTATATCGAAGAACATCAACAGAATTTACCCATCGATCCTATTAAATTTAACGTGTGCGCTTTACCGCTGAGGAATTCGTGTATTGATGTCGTCACCACTGATTTGGTTAGTTTATCGGGTTATCTTCGTGTTTACTCGACCTCGTATTTATGACTTTCTTTGTAGCCATTTGGTCGTCGTGTTGGATCGAAAAAAAACAACATGAGTTTGTATTCCAAAGCGTTACGAGAATTGGCCAGAGTAGTTAAACCTTCCACTGGTCGAGTAGTACTTCTTACCACTGACCGAAGGGCTTATAATTTGGTAATTTTTTTGATTTATTTTTTACGTGAATATTTATCTCGAATTAATGTATCTTTTTTTTTACAGAGTATACATCAAAATAAGAAATACTGGAGGCATACGAAAACTTTAGGGGTTAAATTAGGAGGATTGAAAGCTTGCGTTTATTTACTATTACGAACCAGCTGTGATTATTTGTGAATAAGAGACTTATTATAAAAATATTTTTGAATTATTACGCAACCAAGTTAATTCAATGTTCCTTTCGTTGAAGAAAAACCACTCGTACTTGAGAAAGAACCCGTGAAATTAAAACATAAAAACAATATAATTCACGATGACATATAAATAATAAAAATAGGCGTATTGTGATAAATCACAGAAATGTAAAAAATATTAAAAAATTATCCGCGAGAAGTTTTGAGCGTTATAACTGTAAAAAATCTGTGATGAATTACTGACGAAAAAAAATAATAAAAAAACGAACGCGAGACTAGACTAATAGAAAAAAAAAATCACAACGTCATTTCACTTTAAAATTACGATTTCGGTCAAAATTAGGGAACTTTAAGCTTTCCATATCACAATTCTACGATCCTGGCCACCAGTCACCACCAGTGATCCATCTTCGTTGCAACAAATAGTAGTAATAGCGTCTGGATAAAAAAAAATTATTCGTTTTTTGACGAGTACTCATTTTCTCTTATTTTTAAATCATTCCTCACCGGTATGAGCTTGTAAATGCGTAACTAAGGAATTTTTTTTAAGATCCCAGAAAAACAACTCGCCCATGCTGCCTCCAAGTAGCACACGTGTGCAATCCCAAATCACGCAACTAAAACGAGGTAATTTAGATACTACTAGGAATATCGGATAAATAATCAAACGTACTTTAATTCTTGATCTAAAACTTTGAAATAAACTTGAGATCCTGTTACGACATCGTAAACTCTAAACGATCTATCTTTACTGCAGGTTATTAAACTTTCGCAATCATGACTGAACTTCAAATCAGTAATATAATCGGTATGACCTGCATTCCAATAAAATGATAATCTTGCGTTTATACAATTGATAAATACCAAAAATAACCCACCTGTTAATTTCGATAACATTTTATACGTATCCAAAGACCAAATATAAACTTCGCCGATTTCCGATCCTGATGCGATTAATTTCTCGTTTCTGAGGATGAAAAAAAAATCGTTAATTTCCAATTACATTCTGTTTTTAAAGATATATCAAATCATACATAGCGACGTTCAAACAAGGCACTCTTGTTTCGTGATTAAACTGCGCAACTAGACAAGTCGTCGGTTTGAGCTGTCTCCAGGGCACGTTTGCTTTCCAAATACGTATCATACCATCCCACGATCCAGAAATCAATCTTTTGGTTTGATTGCACCATCCGATACAAGAAACCGTATCTTCGTGGCCTCTCAAAGTATGCAAAATGCCTCCGCATTCTATATTGTAAATTAATCTGCGGCCACAAAGGTATTAAATTATCGCGTTTTTTCCATTTGTTTTTGTAATATAATACACTTACATCGTACTATCCCACGTGCCCACCAAAGCGGTTATATCATCCAATAGATAAATACACGATAACACGATACCGGTCAAAGATATACTCCTTTCTTGTTTCATATCCGACGTTCTGTGCATTTTGAAAAATCCATCTTGACCTACTGAATACACAACGGAAGAATCTTGCGAAACAGTTACACTATTCACTTGAGCTTTATGCATTTGGGCGCAAATGTAAGGCTCGAATTGTCTAGATTCCCAGTCCCATTTATATTGAAATTCGTATTTCTTTGCGGTATCTGCAATTCGACGTAATTAGCGAACCATCCGAAATAGTGAATTAATCGATATGATAATAACCGTCACTCGTCGTTGGTAAAGATTTCTTTAAAGCAATTACAGAACATGTACGAGCAGGATGAGGCTTTTTGAAAACTTGTTTAGGAATTTGGCCGAATTCCATGATTTGTACCTCCAAAGCGTGTCTTTGGTTCCAGTCTTTGATGGCATTTAGATCCACAGCGCCTTCATAGCATAGGTAATAAAATTCTGTGAAAGCAGAAAATACATCGTTGGTATTTAAATCCATTCCAATAGGTTTTTGATCACCTACTGTTATCAGCTTTATCAGCTTCTTCGCCATTTTGCTTATATCCGAATATCAAATCAATCCAGTTATGTAAATTGGAAGACACCAAGTCGCATTCTAAAGCTTCGCGTAATTTTTCCACAAAATCTGACGGATCTGTCGACACGAAAATTATCGTACTTATAAATTTTGAAAAAAACGTAAACAATTTGTGAAAAACAGTTTTAGAAATGTCTAATACCAACTTTTTGCCCAAGGAGGCAAAGAAACATTGCCAACTCTGGTCCCATCGTGTTTATATCCGAAATTAATACCGTATTTGTTTTCTAAAAAATCTCCTTTTTGCGTCGTATCGTAAAATTCAGGTATTAATTCCTTGAAATCGGACATATTCGTGAGTACATTTTTCCAAACGTCAAATAAACTGTGAAAAATCGCCGCGTTATTAATTCGATCTACGTGGAATTCAAATAAACACGTATTAACTTGTTAAACATCCTATCCGGATGGTCAAATCGGCCATTTTGCAAGCAGAGCATATAATGAGGATATTTTCGGACTAAATAAAACAACACGAATCCCGGAGTCGAGTAATGTGATCCGTATAAAAATTTAGGAAGCATTTCATTAGTCTCGTGATAACGTTCCTGAAAATAACCGAGATTTATCATTCAGTACGAATGAAATTATCTTCGATGTGAATCACCTTCAACCGTTTCAATCTTTCTGGATTCAACGCGCCGATGGGCTTTGATAAATCTCGAAATGTTTTAGGATCGGTTAAATCTAATGTGGACGAAGAATAATCAGCGATAACCCAAGGAAATACTGGATACTGCGTTAAATCGTTGAATGTTCTATCTGCTAAACTGCAAAAATTAAATGATAACCGTATCACATGATAAAGTTACATTTGAGTTTTAGATACGAGATTCAAATACCTATTAATGTAGAGTAAATAATCGTAATTGGATATGGTTCCATTTTGCCATTGCAACGTCATTATTTCTTGATCGGATTGACATAAAGATAAAGATGGTTGCTTTAGAATATCGTTATATAAATCGTCTCTGGCTGACGAAGTTTTCAGTAAAATATATATATGCGATATTGCAGTGTTTTCTTTACAATAAATTTCTAAGCCCTGTAAAAATCAAAATATAGGTATTTAGGTATCTATTTACATGAAAATATCATAAAAAAGTAACACTTACAACATGTTGCAAAAGGAACCTCCTCCTAATGATGGATTTTATATTCGATAAACGTATTTTAACGTATTGTTGCTACGATTAAAACAACAGATTAATTGAGGTTTACCAGAGCCACATTCATACCAAATAGCTTACCGGTTCGATGTTATTGAAAGGTTGAAAATACAGATTTATATTCGATAAAACTATTTTACCAGGGTTTACTACTAATGGAGATATTTTACTTCCAATTGTCTCCATTACTATAGACTCGTCAAAACTATCAAGCCAAGATACATCAAATTGTACTCGGCATTGTCTATCGTAAGCAATAGCAGCAACCTAAAATGTAAAATGTAAGAACCGTTTTTTTGATACATAGCGAATTATTTACCATTTGATTTTGCTCAGCAACCGGAAGAGATGAAGCTCTATGTAATTGTGAAATAGAAGGAAGACAATCATCAGCCGAAGCGTAAATCAAAGCGATGTAAAATTTCCGTTTACTCTGTAATCATCTGAATGTTAAATCGCAACGAAAATACGAATAAAAAATTCTTTAAAAACTGACATGCTTGAAGGTATAAGGCGACAGTATATTTCCAGCTAATATTTCGATATATTGATTACATTCTATAGATATAACTTCGGGCATCTGGTATGAAGCTCTGAAAGCAGAACAATTGTTACACTTCAGTGATTTCTCAACGCCATTTTAAAATCTTACGCTTGCTCATGTTTTTCAATTTTACTGCATTCCTTGAAAGGTATCTTAATCAAGGGTAATGACATGTTACGTGGATTGAATACGAGAGATTTTGAGCATATTTTGAACCGGCCGATGGTCGCGTCAGTGGGATTTTTGGTCATATATAATTTCTCATCTTCTGTCATGTAACAGCTGTAATCCTCGAAGTAATATTCTCCGGGTTCCAGCAGAAGTAAGGAAAATCTGTTAAGCCGGAAATATATGATATGATGAGAAAAGCGGCTGAAATAATTTTCTAATTTTACCTTTCTTTATCCATCGTGACGTTGAGTTTGTAGCATTAATGTTATAAAAAATTGTTAGAAAAGGTTGTTGAAAGTTTTGGTAAAATTTCGCAAGTATTTGGGCAGATATTTGTATCACATTTTCATTGCACGAATTAGGAATTAGAATTAGAAATTAATGCGTACTCGAACAACTCTTATCAATTTTATCAATTATTTCAAAAATATGG
Organism: Maconellicoccus hirsutus; assembly: GCA_003261595.1. Classification (NCBI taxonomy): domain Eukaryota; kingdom Metazoa; phylum Arthropoda; class Insecta; order Hemiptera; family Pseudococcidae; genus Maconellicoccus; species Maconellicoccus hirsutus. Next base: position 12,053 of record QBDW01005745.1, on the reverse strand, counting down.
CCGGAAATTAATATCGATATTATATCGATAATCGAACGTTGATATGGAACGGTTATTCTTTCGGTTACCACATCGAGCCATTAATATTTCGTTTTTTAGGGTATTTAAAAATTTCGAAATAATTTTAATCGATTAATTTCAATTTTAATAAAATTATTCGAGTAATAAAATATGTAAATAAATTCCCACAGCGGTTATTAGTTAATTTCCGAGTTTTTAATTAAACTCGTAAATTCGGAATCGATATTGAATATCGATGTTATCCTTGTTCTATGTATATCGACACCGGCGAGAGTATCGATATTTTGAATTATTTTAAACCGTTCTTTATACGGCATGGACGATTTTTCCTACGCAAGATTCGACATGAATACGATTAAAAAAGAGTAAGTATGACAATTTAATTTTACACTGGGATTCACCAATGTACGTACTTTCTAATTGTTCGTTTGCGTACTTGTTATCATGTGAAAAATATGATGAAAGTAGCCTAGAAACACTTCTGCAATACGACACCATGTCACATATCGATTCTCACTGAAATAATACCGTTGGACGTGTAACATCTCAAGTTCTTTTATTTCCAGCGATATTTTACGATCCATTGAAGAACAAATAAAGCAGATTTTACGATCAGATCCTCCTACTATTGAATTTCGCGACTGGGGAAAACTGAATCTGCGGTTTACTGATAGGTTTCCAGTTATCAACCTTGTAAGTTATTGTAGGAAAATTAATACGACAGATTTGCATTTTATTACAGGATAATTCCGATATCACGAGAAAATGCAAATACCAGATGTATTAAATTTAATTGTAAAGCAAGTCGCCCGTTATTTACCAGCGTTGTTTACTTATTAACCAAAATTTACGATATGATTAGAACTAATTCGTGTTACACTAAAAGGTAGGTAAATAGGTATTACATAATTGTACTTTTCTCAAGATCAAAAATCCCATAATGGATAATTGGAAATCGAAATCTTGTGCAATAATTTACTTTGGACGGAAAACCTCGTTATGTTTAATTAAGATCCGTATCAACACAAATTGGCGAATTAATTAAAACTTAATTTGGTCAAAAATAATTCTTAATTTACTCGCTAATTGTTGTATTGCTTGATTAGTTGACCGCCGAATTTCGCCGATAACATACATATTACTTTGTGTAGGGAAATATATTACGAAGAAATTGAAATTATGAATAGTCAACAAGTAGTCGATGATTCTTTAATCATCGTGTGCCATTTGTTGAACTGTCCACCGTGGGAATTGAATGTTATGAGTTCTACGAAAGGTCTAGTCGCTGGTCCTTTATTAATGAAAACCTACAATGATGATATCATCAATTGTATGTCTCCTGGAGGTAAATCAATACAAAATGATATTATGAAGTTGGAGTTACATATGCATGAGCATTGTGCACAGTTGAAATTAATTATGTATTTAATTTCACCGCAGGCACCATAATTCCACATCATATCAGTTCAAATACCACCGAAATAAGAACCTCCGCTAAATTTGTTTTAATAGTTGAAAAAGACGCTACGTTTCAAAGACTACTAAGCGAAAACATTCTAAATGAATTTCCTGATATGCTTTTAGTTACCGTACTAATCACAATTGATAATACTTCTTTTAATTTTTATCAAATTACATCATGTCGTTTTAATTAATCTCAACCCAATTGAATTTACAGGGTAAAGGATACCCGGACGTATACACCCGTATGTTAGTGAAAAAATTAAACGAAATATTACATTTACCTATTTTAGCATTACTCGATGCTGATTACGACGGTATCTACATTATGTGCGTTTACAGATTTGGATCAGCTGTGAGGTTTCGCTTTTAATTCATAAATTCCGCGCAATACCCGAATTCAAAATATTATTTTCAGAAAATGAGTCCGTTTTCTGATCAATTGGCAACACCTGATGTAAAATGGCTCGGTATACATCCATCAGATTTGGAAACCTACTCCATCGAAACTCTACCATTACAACCGGCAGAAAAAACTAAATTGCGATCTTTTGCTAAACAAGAATACATCGTGAATAACGAACAATTATCAAAACAAGTATTTCGATGTTAATTCATTTTCATGTTTGTAATTATTAACGATTCCACAAGATAATTCATTTCAGGTAAAGGTTTTGTTGAGCTTGGGACGCAAAGCGGAAATCGAAGCGATTTATAAAACATCTCGTGATTTTCGTATACGAAATTATATTCGTGATAAAATTATTAAAAACGAATTATATTGAAAATAATTTGCTCTCGTTACTTCCATTTGTAGGTGCCAGTGAACATACATTGTGTATCTACTGGTTTCATTTTTTTTCTCTGTGTTTCACAAGGATATCAGTGTTACCGTGAATATCAATTTCTTGGTATTCAATCCCTGCTTTGTTTTGTAATTTAATAACTTTCTAAATGCGTAAATGAAAGAATTTTTTGAAAAAATGTAATTTTGCACTTTTACTATTTGATTTAGATTTGCCAACTAAGCAGCCATTTTGTTTGCCTAAATTCAATACGAAGATAAAAGTTTAAAGATGGCAAATCTAGATAATTTTATGCAACATTCATGTTTATTATATTTCTAGGTAATTTAGGAGTAGACATAACAAAAACTGAACGAGATTAATGATAATTTTATTTGGATGAAATGCGCAGAAAGCAACGAAGCATTTGAATACAATTTTGTATCAGCAAGTCAGCCGTATGAAAACATTCGTAATCACATGTAGTGACCAGAATTCATAACTAAGTAAGTACATATGTATTTGCGTGGTTTGAAATAAAAACCAATTACCCAAGTTAAAGGTTAACGTTGTGGTCCATCTAAACATCAATTTTATTGAATTTTAGATTTATGAATATCTAATATGGTGTAATTAATTTGATTTAACAAATTGCGCACACTTTATTTCGATAATATATTTCAAACAATTTGAAGCTTTGTTTTAGATCCATGAAGTAATCAAATCGATAATATTCGAATCGATTCGTCGTTAATTTACAAAAATATTCACCGTTGAAAATTTTCAAAAAGTCCAAATCTGATTTGAGAATTTTGAAAGGTCGAGAGAAATTTTCAGGTCATTGTATGGAGATTTCTCAACATTCGAATGTACTTCGTACCTAAAAGTACTTCGAATTTATTTAATTTCACAAAAGATAAAAAAATGGCAGTTAATTTCCGAAGATAACACCTATCGGATATTTAAGCGACCTCGTACTTTAAATGATACAATTATCGGCATTTATAAGCTAATCCTAATGACATAATTTTATTGCTACCGGCTCATTTAATTCAAATTGTGGATATTTTTTATAATTAACGAGAGTACTACGTGAATACGTGCTTTTCAAGTTTTTATCAGTAGCGAGTAGAAAGGGTAAAAGTAAACAAACGATAGGGATGTGGGATGTATTAGACAGCGACTCAACGGAACTGTTGCTACTGTGGCTGTTATGGTAACGACATCAATCTCAGCTTGTAATGATATTACAGTATACTTTAATGGAAGTAGAATAGTATCTATCGAACCGTGAACCACGTAAGTTGCATATTTTTGGGCCAACGGTGTTATACTTTTACGAAGTTTTTCCGCGGCTCGGTTTAATTTTTTTTCACTCAAAATGAACGGTAACGCGAGCTCAGCCGCTAACGCTAAATCTGCACCGGTGGCCATAAATAATAATAAAAAAATCGTTTCTCATTTGACCAATTTAAAAAAACAAACCTCCTGGCAAGACGATTTAGCTGATAATGACATCGACGTACCCGGAACGCCAAGAACCCCGAGGACTTCTACCACACCAGGTATATTATTTTTCTATTATATGTACTAATCAGGTGGTGATTAATTAGCATATTTTTTTTAATTACCTAGCTTTAGTAGTGTTTTAATTGAAATACAATGTTATCAGTCACCTTGGTAGGTGATTTATTTCGGCAATATTCCCATGCACGTTTAATAACCTAAAAGTTCGACTTGATGAGTCAATAAATCGCGAAAATTAAAAATAATTATTGATCCGTTTATTACTCAAATTTGCCTTTTAGTTTTGGATTTCGAGCTGTTGAGCTTTCGTAGGATTTTTTGCTTGTAGAATTACAAATTTTTTTCTACTTTTTTCTTGGCCTGTTTTTACTTGAAAATTCTTATTTAATTTTTTTTAATGCTTAATTTTGTTCCTTATTTATTCATTTTTTGAATTATACTCTCTCGTAATCCAGTCGTGATAAAAGTAAATTTAAAATTACATTTTTTTTCTACGCAAAATTCAATTCAATTTTGTTTAGGTAGGTGGAGAGACTATACAGTACTTGAAAAAATTTCTTTTTGTGAAAATTCAATTACTTCTATTCGAGCAAAAAATAAATCGTAAATATCTGACATGCCACATTAAAAAATGCCCTCTTTTGTAACTTGCTAAAGAATTTGCATAATTTTTCCAACGTTAAAAATCTTTCTAATCCGCTATTCAGTAATTGCTGTATTGTTTACGCAGCTTCAGAATTAGGAAAGTTTCTATGGTGGATAAAACCCGTAGAACAGAATTAAGAGCTTTTTATTCACCAGTAAACGAAATTTTAACAATTTACAAAGATGCGTTAATTTTACGACATTACAGGCGTGGAAAATTAAATATTTTAAGGTACTAAAACGATAAATTTTACAACTCTGTAAAAAGCTTCGTGGCGAAGAAGAAATAATACAATTCCAAAATTAGAATCCAGTCACGTTGTACGCATTATTAGTCGATAAAATTATACAAATTATCTCACGCACATAATCTCGATAAGACTGACTATTAAAATCATAGCAATGAAATAAGTATAAGGTACAAATGTGTGCTATTATATATTTGTATCATCACGTCATCCAATTAATTTCGGTCATATCCAAATATAACAAAAATTTTAGATTATGGGAAACTTCTCTTATTATAAATCCACGACCATGAAGAAATTCCGGCCTCCGGCGGATTAAATCGCTGAAGAAAAAAAGAATAGGGAAATTATACCGCTGCTCGGTGCAGATTTGAAAAATAAGCTTTTTTACGTGTAACCAAGTCGAACGTTGGAAAAAAATCAACAGGAAAGAATTCATATCAATGTTATAATGCGCTCGTGTGGGTTCAAAATCTAAACCCTTTTCTTTTTCAAATTTATTAGCTCGAATTCTCTTTTCAGCTATTCTCGGTTGAGAAGATTATATCGTATTTTGATTAATTGATGTTACCTACGTCATTGTAAGTACGTCATTTGCATGTGTTATTATTGAATAATGTATTGTGAGGCAAAAATGAAGTATTTTTTGTAATTATTCTACCTAAATTATTGTTAAATTTACGAAAATAATCGTTTTAAATCGAAAATCTTAAATCCCTGATAACAATTTTCCGATAAAAGCCGAAGATCGACGAATGTTTACGAATATTTTGATATCGCAAAAAATTGATAATTTCGATCGATTTCAAGCAAGGCTTATGATTTTGGAAATTTTCAAGCAAAAGATGTGTAAAATTGGTTAAATTATTTTAAAATGTGATTGTTTATTGTTACATTAAGATTATAAGATTCTCAAGTTAATTTATCAATGGCAGATATGGTAAGTACGAGTACAGTAGGTGGATACTTTTGAAACTTGGAATTTGCATATGATTTTATTTTCCCACGTTTAGTAACGTGAATTTCAATGCAAACGACCAATTATTTTGACAAAATCGCTATCACTTTCGTCCGCGTAATTCATAGGTAACGTTAGACAACATCTCAATGCCGTGGATGCTCGTGTTAAATACAAATTATAATACAAATTGAGTGGGTACCCGTAATAAAAAACTATTACGAATGAATCGAGGAAATATAAAGGATAATAAAACTCGTCGTCAACGCGAACAACATATGATATTAGTCAGACACGTAAAATATTGTTGCGGCGTATAGACAAGTTCACAGTACGAGATGAATCTTTTATAACAATATCAAACAGAGATTAAACAATGATCATAGATTTATTAACGATATATCGTAATAAATAAAACACATTACATCACCTAGAGCACTGAAAAGAACTAGAAGACGAGGACGACTAAGCGGTTTTTAATGAAAAATTAATATTAGACGTCGAGATAATGACGACGATGAATGCTAAAGGCAGTTTTATCAACTTTTACCGTTTGGTGACCTCGAATAGTTTTCATTGACGTATTCTCTTGTGTATTCAATCACCCTGTACGAAAATTTCCAATTTTTTCAATAAACCATTAAACCCATTACAATATGCATACGAGACCGGCCGCAAGTAGGTGTTGATAGTCTGCTTCGGGAATGGATTTTTATAACCGTAACGTGATGTTTATCGTTCGACTTCTAATATTAGTACAGTTATGTCACAATATATGAGTAATGCAGAAAGTAACAGTGATAAAATAATCGCAATTTCAAGTTGACCATGACCAAGTACAATGGCGTACCATTTACGTCCTATGCTACAAATTCACTTTATTTTACCCCATTTCGACGTATTAATTGTCCAAAAAATATTATCTTCGCAGCATCATAGCTTCTTGGAATATGTATGATTAAAACTAGTAAATTGATTTCATTCGCTTCTGTAACTTGTTCATGAATCATGATATGGTCGATAGTTTACGTGATAGTAAATGTTTATTACACCAGGTTCTTTGTAATGGAAAACTCCTAATGAATTGCGATGAATCAAGAGTTCTAAAATGTGAAAGAAATACGAAATTCGTGTATTATGCGCAACTAATCAGTTTTTATTGATAACGCGGTATTCCGGTGTGATTCGACTTCGTTCGGGTATCTTCGGCTGGTCTCGGGGAAATTCGCAAATATTCGTGTTTACAGTTTTTTTTGTTGCTTTTTTCCTTAATTTCTTTATAAATTACTCGTTAGGTTTTTATTTCAGACGACTTCTTGATATGAATTTTAATTCCCCTCTCCCTCTTCCCCACCCACTTAAAAAAACCGAATACTTCCATTAATGCATTAACTCGAATCAATGGCGTGTTTTTTTTTCGTTTTCAAACTCGTTAAAAAAATCATCTCGCGTCGAATATATTAAAAAATGCTACCTTCGTCGTTGCTAAAATTTTCTCCTTCATTTTCCTCGATAAAAACAAAGGAAAAAAATTACGTCGTAAAAAAACGACGAAAATTTTTATCTGGTCTAATGTAAAAATCCAATCATCTTGATACAATTCACCCTTTCTCCTTAGGTGTTCCTAATCTGAACGTTGTATTGTTCCAGGTCACGAAAAATGCACCTTCCATCACGACTTGGAACTGGACCACCAGCCTCCTACCAGAGAGGCGCTGCTTCCGGACATGGCTCGTTCTTACAGACTACTACTGACCTCGTTGGGCGAAAACCCCAACAGACAGGGATTGCTCAAGACCCCAGAGAGGGCCGCCAAAGCGATGTTATTTTTCACCAAAGGATACGACCAAACTCTCGAAGGTATAAATTGAAGGGTTCGTCGTGAAAACCATCGAAGTCAGAAAAAATCGAATTTCATGTTTTTGCATACTCTTTGCATACTCTTGTAGTATTTTACGCAAGAAATCCAGTCGTAATACTGAATTTTAACCTAATTCTACCCTTCCTAATAAAAATAGATTTGAAAAAACACATTCCTGAACATACAGATTTTTTTTCTGTTCCGTGTAAAATTCACTCCCACTGACTATGGCTGTTTTCACGACGGGCCCTTCAATTAAAAAATTACCCTTGGGTGGTAATTCTCGTGCACTTTGTCGGCATTTGTAAAAAGATACGTCACGTTGATTTGACAAGTGATGTGGAAGAACGTGTGGAGATTGCGGTGAGAAGGGGTACACGGGAAAATCCCAGATTTGAAACCGAAGAAAGGAAATTGCATCAGTAAGCGTTGCCTTAGCGACAGCATTTTCGGTCTAACAACGGTTACCTAGTTACCGTATACATTTCATGTAACGTGCCTCTTTATCGCGAGAAAAATTCTCCTCCGAGAGTGAAAAACGCACTCGTTTCCGAACGGATTTTATACTTCGACATATCGACTGAGAACATCTTGGTTATTTTTTGAAATAACGTCGTCTTCCCATCGAAATGGCATTTCGGCCGAAAGCTTCTTTGAGTTTAATTAGATAACTTTTCGAGTTGTTTTTCCCTCTAAGTTTAATTTACAAATCGACGTGAACTTCGAAACGCGTCTCATAACCCCTTGCGCAAAGGAGGGGTTATTTTTGAGCTGTATAATTTTCTGCTGAAGCCCAGAAAGGCTCGGAAATACGATAATTATACGCCGCATCAACAACACGAAGCTTTCGTGAGTAATTTCCTTCGTGGGAAATTTTTTTAATTTTTTTCACGTGATTTTTTAACACATACGTGAATTCGCCCAAAAAGAGGATATCGTTTTGAACCCTCCAATCGTGTTTGCTTATCGTGAAAACTTTAAACGTTTAGATTATCTTTTCATTAACGAGATTATTAGCCGTGTGATTGGAATTGCATACAATGGCTTCGTTATGTTGCGAAATTTTCAATTTAAATTTACCGAACGTAATCGGGTATTTTTTCGCGTTTTTCAATTCGATCGAACGATAACGTTGGAATAAAACGATTTCGAAATTTGAATGAATTTTGATTTATTCGGAGATTACGTGGCGATTATTTTGTAATTTCGTACGAGAATAAACGAATTTTATAATTAAAGGCGCCTTTTCGTGAATTAATTCGAAAAGAGGGGATTTACTAATAACGAATTTTTTCGTGATTCCAGTATCGAACGGAAATTTTTTTTATCATTTTTTTCACAGAGATGAAAAAATAACCAATTTTCTTTCTCCAACGGGAAATTAATTTTTACGGAGTATTCAATTTTTGTGCGATTAATTTTATCGTAACATGGATTTGCGATGTAGAAGAAATAACGAAAACAGAGAAAATTCGCGTTACGCGGGAAATAACGTAAAAAAGACGTATACGCGGTTCTCCCATCCCCCCTCTCTCCTCACCTCTCATCCGTTCAATTTTTCACGTCATTAGCACTCGATATGAAATCGTTGGTTATAAAATCGTCATTTTTTCTCGTTACCGTTTTTGTCGAGCTATCTGAAAACGTCGCTGTGTAACACCCCCCCCCCCTTATATTTTTTCAACGCACTGTTTTACGTACTTGGTGGAAAGGTACGAACGAAAGTAAGATTTTCGGACAAAAGTTCCATACGACTTACGAACGAGTGCAAAATTCGTCTTTTAAAGGAACAGAATCTTTTTTCCTCTTTGAAAATATGAAACGACCTTATGGAAAATAATATTGCAAAATTACGTAGTCGAAAAAGAAGTAAAGTGGTTTCGCGAGAATATACGAAGATGTCTGAGGGACGGAACGAGGTTAAATTCCCATCGGAGCTTTTAGCCGATAGGATGTACTCGAGCTTGGCCGAATTCTAAAAGGTAATTGAATAAATTTAAATTACCGAATAAAAAATTACCTCGGTTTTATCGATCGTCGAATTTATAAGGGTTTTCGCCTCGTTTCAATCTCGTCGTATTAATCGAATCGCTACGCTAATTAAGTGACCCTTCGAGGCGAAAAATACGTAATGGATTATGTATTTTGCAGATGTACTCAATGACGCGATATTTGACGAAGATCACGATGAAATGGTCGTCGTGAAGGATATCGAAATGTTCTCGATGTGCGAACACCATCTCGTACCGTTTTACGGTAAAGTCTCCATTGGGTATTTGCCGAAAAATAAAATCCTAGGGTTGAGTAAATTAGCAAGGTGAGGTGAATTTTTTTTCGTTATTGAAGACGATTTTTAACGCGATTAACGTATTTTTCAGAATCGTGGAAATCTTCAGTAGGCGACTACAAGGTAATGAAAATTTTATCGGAATTGAGAATACGTAATTTATGAATTTTTTTCCGCAGTTCAAGAACGCCTCACGAAACAAATCGCCATCGCTGTTACCAAAGCTGTGCAACCGACTGGAGTAGCCGTTGTCGTCGAAGGAGTGTAAGTTCATGGTTTCATTAGAATCATTGTGGAGTTGAGGCAGGACTGGGCTGATTCCGGATCCAAACCTCCAAACTCCTACTCGGTCAACGTTGCATTAATGATGCGAATTTTTCACTTATAAGGCACATGTGCATGGTGATGAGAGGAGTGCAGAAAATAAACAGCAAAACCGTTACGTCCACTATGCTCGGTGTATTCAGAGATGATCCGAAAACCAGAGAGGAATTCCTTAATCTGGTACATTCGAAATGATATAGCATCACGTCCTTTACCAAACCTCGAGGTAGACCTGCGTAGATTTTGTCGTTGAATTTTGTATCCTCCCGGAATGTTTTCAGCCCATCGCACATTTATTTTTATAATTATTTTCAAACTAATATCTCGTCATTTTAAATAGGTGAAGATGAAAACAACTCCAACGAAAAGACAATAAAAACGGACAATAATATCAAATATAAAGATTAGAACTAGCAGCTTCATTTTAATCGTTTTCCTCGCAAATCTTGTTTCTTCTTTCGACTCCTTTTTTCCATAATACTCATAATCTATATCTTTGTGTAATTATTAAGAAATATTAATCAATATGTTACCATGTATTTTTTAAATACGCGCTTTTGTATTATTATTCGTTACGTGATGCTTTTCAAAATGGACCAATTATTTTAACGTTTCGCTTACGCGTTTTATACCATTTGCGCGAATTTTTCAGCAAATAGCGCCCGTGGAATTTTTCCGTTGGGATGAAAACGAGCGATAAGCGAATCGAAATTTTGGTACGAGTTTTGGCCTTCTATCGATCTTTAAAAATTCTCTTTATGTATAATCGTATTTTTAACGAATTACATGAATTGTTATAGATAATTAAAGTTTACCATATGAATTTTACTTATTGTCTGAATTGGTAGCGTCGCTGTTGAGAAGTTTCCGTTGGGTAAATCTCGAAATTTTAGTTTAAAAATGGATATACCTTATTTGAGGAAATTTATAGTATCATTTGTTGAAAGCTCGTTTAACAATAGTTCAAAAATTAGCGTTAATTACTCCTGATTGCGTGAATATTTTGGAAAAATTCAAACGGATTTGGAATCGTGAGAAAAAACTGAAGAGATTGATACCGCTCTCGACCCCCAAATCTGAAATTTTTTGAAAATTTTTAAAAAAAGTGCCGCCGTTTCAAAGATGGCGGACTTCGAATAACGCTTGCGAAATTAGTTTTTTAGGGCTACAGAAGGGCTATGAAGACGTGTGAAGTGTCTAATTATAGGTTATCGACCCCGAGGAATCGATTGCCGCTATCGGTTTCACTCTATCTCGTACCGTGTGTTCGATCGAATTTCGATCTCGAAAATTTCTCAGCGATGGCATGTTGTTTATGTGATAATCGTGTTCAGCGACGTTTATTTAGTAAAATGAGACATATTTCGCGAAAATCCGCCGGTTAGAACGGCGGTAATTAATTAATTTCTTTTGCATGTGTTGGAAGGGTTGCATACCTAAGTGCGTATAGGTAGAGACATACGTAAGTTACGTAATTAATTCATTACCTGTGTTCTAACCGGCGGATTTTCGCGAAATATGTCTCATTTCACTAAGTCGACGTCGCTGATCACGAATATCACCTCAAAAACATACCATCGCAGAGAAAATTTTGAGATCGAAATTCGAATGAACACGTAGTACAAGATAGAGCAAAACTGATGGTCGCAATAGATTCCTCAGGTCCGATAACCTCATACTGGACACCTCATTCACCTCAATCGGCCCTCTGGAACCCAAGATAAATGAAATTCAAATCGAAATCTGAATTAACTGTACTCACAAGATGGCAGCATACGTTTATCAAATTAAATGCGGTTTAATTACGAAAATTCACTTATTATGAGCCCAAAAGGGTCGATGGTCGCGTTTTTGGTGTCGAATATGAGGTTATCGGACCTGAGGAATCTATTGCGACCATCAGTTTTCCTCTATCGAGTACTGTGTGTTCAGTCGA